>VDFB02353689.1:21895-50918 GCA_007258455.2 Sequoia sempervirens
GGATGAGTGAGTCCCAGATGTGCACTCAGGAAGATCCATATAGGTTAACAAAATATAAAGATAATCAGAGGTGGTCCTACATTGTGCAGCTTCAAGACAAAATTTTTTCTCTACAGGATCAAAGGACAAATGTTATCAAGAAGTTTGTGGCACTCAAAGACATGTTTAAACTCATACATACTTTTGTTTCTAGTGCTCTTGGTTGTATTGGTGAGTTATCAGAGATTAATCTTAGTCCCAATACTTTAGCAGATGGTGTAGAGTCCTTAACTAAGCTTGAGATATTTTACAAGACTCTTGTAAGTGCAAAAGGTTCATGGAAAGAAGGTAAATCATTGTGGAAGGTTGTCCTAGAGAGTCTTAGAGGTTCTTCTTCAGGTTAATTCAATTTTGTGTTCATATATTTTTGGTTACACTTTGATGCATATATACATATACACCAGACCCCTTCCTTTGTCATTGATGTCAAAGGAGGAGAGATAAAGAGAGAGAGAAGGAGAGATAGATTGGGAAAGATAGAGAGACAGGAAAAACATTTTTGTGAAGAACAATTTTGGTAGGGGGAGTATTTAGAACATTCAGTTGCAGTATACTTCAATTTTCTTTTTTCATGCATGTTGCCATCAATGCCAAAGGGGGAGATTGTTGGGAGCCTTGCAACATGAGCATGAAGTATGGATGGTTTGTGTTGGTTTTTCCTATGTTTTCATTGATGTCAACATGGTGATAACTATATGGGAAGTCTACTTGGTTAACCAAAAGTTGTTCTTTGTCAGTAATACTCTTTTGTGATGGATCAATGTGTTGGTATTTGAGTCTGAAATTCATTGCAAGATATGATATGACTCTAATCTCTTAACCATGTTTTCTTGACTCATTCAGATAGCTATATCTTGGATCTTGAGATATCTTTTGTTGTGAGCAGAAAGTTATCTTTGACAAAGTTCAACTCTGTATTCTACTGTTGTTCCTTGCTTGGCATACTGTGTGGGAGATTGCATTTTATTAAGGTGAACATTCTTATGCTGCGATTTTGTTGATAGTCTCTATGTTGGTAGTATGATGGGAAATTAATGTGTTCTCAGATCCAGAAGGTGTTTGCTTTTAGGATTATTTGTTGGTTTGGAGAATTGTGTTTTAGTCTTGGTTGACTCGGTGTATGCAATACTTTATGAAGACTAGTTATGCTTTATGGATGATAGCCGACTTGGTATAATGCACTACATGGATAAAATGTTTAAATCATATATGGTGTCAGAAAAGGAAGTTTTGATTATTTTGTTTTCATCTAATTAGGCTGACCTAATTGATGATTAAGATATACTTGTATATATATAAGATGTTTTGAGGAATGGAATGACGAGGAACACACATGAGCAATGAATGTGAAATGAGAAGTAAGTGTGAGTACGAAAAGGATTAAAATATGTGTGAATATATGAGCCTAAATGCTTTATTAGTTGTGATCAGTGTAGTTTTGTTGAGCAACTACTGTGTGAGGCAGTACTTCATATTCTAAGCTTCAGTGGAACTAAACCCTACACATTGAAGGTGTATCATATCAGTTCAATCTTTTGGCAGTGAGCCACTATCATTGTATCTTGGCAGTTAGCCATCTTTTGTACTTAGGTAGCAAGCCTTTTCAAGGACAGTGAGTTCTGGCAATGATCCCTGCAATATTTTGTATCTGGATATAATATATTGTGAGTTAATCCTCATCGTGGTTTTTCCCTTTTTTGGTTTTCCACGTAAAAATCATGGTGTTCATTTGTATGGTTGCATGACTTATTTTATGTTCTGTCTTGTTGATTCCGTCAGAATTGTGATAATGCTTAGATGGATTTTAATATGGTTTTATGGAATACTGATTCACCCCCCCTCTCAGTATTCCATATGTTCAACGCTGACATTGTTATTAAACCTCCCATGGTGATAAATTTAGATGATGGAGACAAAAATGCTAAAATTGATGAGCAAGTGCATAACGAGCTATCTTTATTATTTTTAGTCTATGGATTTAGATGGGGAAACCGTGATGATCCTCCTGATGAGAGTGACTCACTGTGTTTTGAACCTGGTACCGGTGATGCTCCTAGTATGATACTTGATGTAGTCCCTTTGACTAGTTTTCTACCTTCCCTATATGATGAGCAAGATTGGGATGCAAACGATTTGCTTTAGATCGGCTTGCATGTGTGGTACCTTTGTGTTTATTTTATGTGTTTTATGTGTTTGCTTACACATTATGTGATCTCTTGTGTTGTGTTTCCCAGTGTGTCTTTGTGTTTGTGAGTATTCTTTGGAGGACCCTTGTTGCTCTATTGGTACAAGGATGCCAAGGAAACGAACATGTCATGATATTCTTCTATTTGTATTTCCATTCTTCATTTTCTCATAAATCTTTTCTTTTTGTCTTGTTTTTTCCTTTTGGGTATGATACAAGGTGTCGATACATTTAGGTCTCTTCAATGTTGACCTAAAAGTTTGTTTTCTCTCTATGTGTCATTCTTCCATTGTATTTGTTGTCCCATGAGTATTTGGGGGAATGATGTCAATTCTGAGTTCATTTAAATTATGATTGCAAAGACGTATACTGACCCTAGATCCATGGATCCCCTATGTGTTCATCTTTTGTGTTGTTTGTTGCATTACATTTGGGGGAAACCCCTTATCATGAGGCAACTTTGTTTGGAAATCATTGGCATATGGATTTCCAAATAAACTCTCATATATTTATCACATGTCATTTATCATTTTTCTACCTTAAAGAAATTGCTCATAGCATGGTGTTCAACAATGTTTTTAAGGTGGGGGCATACTTTGGAATTATTTGCTTCACATTGTTCACACGCGTTGGACTTAGTGATGTGTTAACATTGGAATTTTTGCTTCACTTTGTTTACACGTGCTAAACTTAGTGATGTGTTGGCATAGTATTTTTTTAGCACCTTGACAAAATTATCAGGGAGTATAATTCTTGGTTTGGTTGAAAATGGGTACACACCTAGTGAAAATCGAACTTCACTAGTCCTTGTGTGTTTCTCATTTTGCTACTTAGTTGTTGGGGCTTACCTAGTGAATAATATTGGACTTCACTAGCCCATGGTGCCTTCGGTTTGTTTTTCACCTAGCAAATATCAAACTCTATTAGCCCGTGAGTCATGAATGCCTTTGGGTGTGGATCCTAGCATAATGCAGCTTGCTAGTTTGTGATTATTCACACCCTCCTTATGCATTTCAAGTTGACATTGTCTATGTTTGTGTATGGTGACATGTTGCATTTCATACATGTGTGTTCTTTGTGCTTATGTTGGTTTGCCATGGGGTCTTGAATCTTGAGGGCTTGTGCTCTCCCCCTAGATTCATTTTCTTCCTATCTCTTCAACATTTGGACAATTGGACCCCTCTTGACATATTTTCTAATTTAGTGTGAGTTTGAGCTCAAGTCTAAATGTAGCATTATAAATTATCACCCGTGACAATTTCACACTATGTTTTGCTCCCCCTTAAGTGCATGGACCTAATTATACACCTAATTTCCTAAATTATGCATTTTGTGGCCCATTTTAACAGTTACCAATAAATTGCAAGCACAAAACTAAAGAATTCATTTAATATTTTATCCTCAACACCTTAAGTCCTACAAAATAGGGCTGGAACATAGTTGCTTAGGGTGACTTAGTCCCCCTATTTTTCCTCCAAAATTGAATATGTCGATGACAACATTTTAATATTTGAATTTAAAATGTCTAATATTGACTGTCTAGATTTAATTTTTTTAGAAATTAGAATAATTGCATATAAATACCTAGTTATGACACCATTTGAAATGGATCTAGAGAAATTATTGGACAAATTATTATCAACAACATTATCAAGTAAGTCAAGAGCAACATTTTAGAGACTTATTATAGCAATTCAATATCAAAGCATCATGTCAAAGTGTTTGTGAGTTTGTTCATGTTTATGTTTATGTTATCATATTATTTGTGAGATCTAACCCTTGTAGGTCTTCAAGTAAATCAAGCCAACAACATTTAAGCCTTGAGGAGATTTGTATGACTTCAGTCCTTCAAGGAAGTTATTGGAGGGTGGTGAGTTACACTCCATTGTTGATTCATCATTCTTTTTTATCATTTATCCTTATCCCTCAAAAGGATAGGTTATATTTCATTGAAATTACCATTGTGGAGGTGGAAACACCAACACAAGGTTTGACTAAGGCGAGCCCCTATATGTCACAACCCTTCCTCTCTCTTTAAATGTGCAGGTTTTAGATCTGAAGAAGATTGGGAGAAGTTTGAAGGTTAATTGTTCATTGTTGCATGCAAGTCCTACACCTTGACAATAAACAAAAACTTAGTTACAAAAATATCTGACAGTGTGACAAGTAGAAATAGAAGGATTTGATCTAACACCAGAGGATTATGAAATTAGATCCAAAATCCTCCTACTAGTTCCTTAGAAATCAGCCCTAGATTCACATGCCAAGTGCATAATACTCTACTTAGTCTATTTTTGACGTCAAAATTTGTCTATGATTTTCTATGTTTGTTGTATTTGCATCAGAATAGGTATTTGCATTATTACCCTATTCATTTCATTGGATTTCATCCTTAAGTCCATTTTAGATTTGGTCAAGGGCAGGTTGACTCACTTTTCAGGTTATAAGTTAGTCCTATATCTTGTCCAAATTCATCAAACCCCCACTACCTCAATTCTAAATGAAACACAATGAAAATGTGACTAAACCCTAGAGTCAAATCCTAGGGCCTCCTCCCTTTTCCCATGTTTCAATAATCTAAGAATTTTTTGACCTTAAGAGTTGTATTTGGTGGTGGTAAGGTCACTATCAATGTTGCCTTCAAAGGATCCACCATTAATCCTTACAAATAATGTGTCTGAGTAGTGTCCCAAAGGGTATCATAAAAATACATTTTTTGATATTAAGTGAGATTTGCATGCTTTTGCATCTTTTTAACATTGTGCAGAGTATTTGGATATGATTTTTAATCAATCCATATATTATCTAGTCACCCAAATAGACTTCTAAGAAGTCATGAATAAATTCTTTAAATGTATTAACCATTATTTTGCAACACACTATCGATGCATTCTTTAGGCCAAATGGCATGATCGTATACATAAATAAACCCCATTCTATCGCAAATGTGGTCTTTGGTTGATCTTATTCTCTAATATTGACCTAGTGGTATCTGGAGAAACCATCACTAAATGAGTAAATCTCCCTTCTTGTGACAAATTATATTTTTTTTTTTTTAATGGAGTTGGAAAGGGATCATGGATACAAGCTTTGTTTAGTTCCCTGAAATCAACACATATCCTTATTTCTCATGTATTTTTTTTGGACCATCACGGGGCTAATCCATTCTGAATCTTCTACCAACTTTATTACTCTAGATGCTTTAACACCTTATCCAATTTTATTTTCACTCTCTTTTTCATATTTGGGATGAGACGGTATGGTCTTTTCTTTTTTGGTTTGGCTCCTCCTTTTAATTGGATTCTCATGACTTCGACTTCTTCCTTAATTCCTTTCATATCTATGAATGTCCAAGGAAATAATTATTCATGTACTCAAATAAGAGCTAAATTACATTAGCAACTATTTTCTCATCCTAATAGTCTCCAATCTTAGTAGATGATATATTTTCTTCCCTCAATTTTAGAGGTTGGTTATAATATTGGTCTTTTGAATTGTTTTTTATTTGTAATTCTCTTTCCCCTTTTGTTACTTGTATTTCTAGTTTTGAGTTTGGTTCTTCTTCTTGATGTGTGTGATAGTATTGGTTCTTTGCATGTTGTGTCTATTTTTCCATCCACTTTATGAGTTTCCATATACCTTTACTTTGGGGTGGAGGATTTTGTGGTAAGGGTTGGGTATCAGTTTCCGCCATGGGGCTAAAAATAATCTCCCTCATTTGCCTTAGTGCAGTAGATATATTTTCATTTTCATCCCAAAAGGGGAAAGTGTGGATGAAGTTTTTTTGAAGCTCTTAACACTCCTTTGCTTTTGTCCTTCTCTCCTAATTTATGTACCATATTTGGGCTATTGGTGCTAATGTCCAATAAAAGAGTTGTATGTATAATTTGTGGTCATACTCTTTGCATCGCTCCCATGCAGTTATACAAGTTGTAAATCTTATTCAAGTGTGATGGATAATTTATACTTTGGGATGATGGTATATTCCCCTACCTCTTGTATGTATCTTGTTCTTATCAAAATTTTAAAATCTAGCTAATGGGGAATCCTATTTTTATGTGTTTGCCACCAATATGCGACATTGCAAACCAATGTGTCTTGTAGTGTGATCATCCTCACTTCTTTTTTTTGAAATATTCTTTCCATACTTGAATGTATTCATTTAAATTGCAAATTCTTGAGAATCTAAGAAGCCTGTTGTATGATATACCCCTTTGGGTATGGTTATGTATTTTATGTCCATGAGGGATGGACCTAGGTTACTTCTTATGTTTTTAGCTTTTTTTGGTGGATTATATTTATTTGTGATATTTTACGTGGTAATTTTTTTGGGTGGCTTTGTATCTTGAAAGCCCTTCTTAACCCATATAACTTTCATGAGGTTCGCTTTGGTTCTTCTTGTATCCATATATTTAGTACCTCCTCACTGTCTATATTCCTAATACTGCTTTCTAACTCAATTTCCCCTTCACTATTTTGTTCTTCAATATCTAAGTTAGGTAATGTAGAAATTGAGTATAATAATCATGTATCATCCTCTTCCTTTTATTTCAAGGCCTTTTCTTCTATGTATTGATTATCTTCATCTTCTCCTATGGGGATATGGATGACTTTATTATCATCTGCAAATGAGATTTCTTCTTTTCTAGAATCTATCATTCCATTTACATTGAAAAACCATTTGAGGCCTAGTAGTTCCCAAAATGTATTGAACGGTTCTTTCATCTCCACCACCTTGAAGTCTACTATTAATTTTAGGCCTTGCACATTGAATTCAACATTCTTCTAGGTTCCCATTGTTTATAAACCAGACCTATCTGGTAGGCTAACATTGAAGGGAGTTTTTGCTAATTTGGGCCTTCCTAGTTTTTCCCATGTTGTTGCTAGTATTATATTGATATTTTCGCCTAGGTCTACCATGATATGTTTCATCTTGTGATAATTAAGGTGTGCAGTTATCAATAGTGGTCTATTTTTCCACTCTCGATTATTGTTGATTCTAGAGATTTGGGGTTGTTTGCTTGTTTGTTTATTCTAGTACTTACCCAATTGCTCTATTTTTACCAACAATTTTTTTATGTTTTTCCAATGAGGCAAGTGCTTTTAGTGTGATAACCTTTTCTTATAAAAATAACTAATCTCTTCACTTTGTTGAACTGTGTGATTATTATTTTATATTTTATACTATTTTATCGTGTTGTTTTGTAAGCCAAAAGTATTCAAATTGTCTTATGATGTATCTGATTCTTCATTGATTTCTTTATTTATTTTCTATTTATTTTTGGTGGTATCAGTTCCTTGGCAGGTGAGTACTGCAAATTTTTTCAGTATTTTTCTTATCTTTGGGCTTCATTTATTCTATGTATTCTTCCCTAGAGGTATCTTCATTTGTAGGTGTATCAAATGTCCAAACATCAAATTTTTGGCATTTTTTTGGCTCCTTGCAGAATATTTTTTTGATAACCCTAGCCCCTCTATTTTCCCCTCGAAGTTCATCACTTTTAGATTTAGGTGGGGCATTCTAAAAATAGTGTCGTGCCCTTTCACAGTTAAATAAATCATGATCTTCACTACTACAAAATGCACAATTCTTCTTTTTGTCTAACCAACACTTTGTGGTGTAGTGGCCATGCTTACCATATTTAAAACAAGTGGTGTCATCTCTTTTATGGTTTCCCCTTCCATGTCCTCAACCTTTATGATGAAATGATCATGTTTCTTCCTTATGATTTTGCGAAGGAGTATTCTACATGTGCAGGAATTTTTGTTGTTCTTCCATGGTGGCTATCTATACCCAAAGTCTTGTGTGTACAAAGGTCGTTTCGCAAGACCTTTGACATACACCATATTATGCTCTATCCTTTTATCATAATCTTGACTAAGTAGACATTTGGGATCCCGATGAGCTTCCAAATTCCTTAAATAGAAGGATTTTGTGGGACAATTCATGGTTGTCCCATTCCTTACAAATTCCACAAAACACTGATTGGATGTTTTATGATGTTGTTTGCAACTCTACTTTTATCACTCTTACTCTTTTTTCACCCTGTTCCTTAGGAAAATCGTTCTTCAAGTGACCTTCCCTTCAGCAGTAAGAACACCATATGTTTTGTTTCCCTTTGTTGGCCTCTTCTCTAGCTATTATATCCCTGTGCAAAGTGAGTTTCTCTACCGTCAGTTGTAGCTTCTCCATCATCTTGTTATTATTTTCCTTATTTGCATTCCTCCAATGTTGTGCCTCAATGTGATAGGCCAAGGTTATCACATCTAAATAGGAATCAAATAATCAACCATCAAAATATGTCCTTATTTCTCTGTCAAGACCGAAGACAAACCATTCAATTTTTTGTTTTTTTTGTTAGGGGTTCTTCAAGTTTTCAAGAGACTTCCTTGAGCCTTTTTTCATACTCCTTAATGGTCTCTCCCTTCCCCTATACTAACTCCCTTATCTTACTTACACTTTTAGAGGGTATTTTTGAAGTATCAAAGTTTGCTAAAAATTCCTTATTCACTACCTCCCAGTCTATGTCATGCTTAGGAGATTTTATTATACCAATCTAATGTATCCTTCCTCAGTGATGTTAAAAATCTAATAACTTGATTTTATCTTCATCAATGTCCTTTCTTTGCCATAACAATTCAAGGAGAAATATATGTTCTGCATCCTCAGTGGTGTCTTTTTCAAACACTGGAAGTTTGATGGATGACTCCATTTTATGTTTGGGATTTTCTTGTTTAGATTTGTGGATGGGTTGAGATTCTTTATTTTCCTTTTTAATACATTTGATTATTACAAGTTTATTTTCCCCACCCTTATCTCTTGCCAACTTTGTCTCAAAATACTCTTTCCCTAAAATTTCTTCCCAAACTATTATATCCTGCTCTAGTAAATGTTTTTCTTCTTTTTATGGTATCTCTTCAACTGATATTCTTCTTGCTTTATAGGGCATGGGGGATGGGTCCTAGTTTGGGGGTTTTGACTCTTCATAACATCGTTTCATTTTTGGTGATATATTTTTATTTGTGAGTGACATTTAATTTGTTGTTAACAATTCCTTCCCCAAACTAAACATGGCTTTGTTTTCTTGTTCTTTTTCTTCTCTCCTTATTTTTCTCACACTTTTATTGACTAATTGTTCCAAATATTCTTCCTCAATTGATAATATTTTCTCTAGGTCTTTTAAGAATTCCATAAATTTGCATATAAGTTGATAGCGATATTGGATAAATTTGGTATTGTTGACGGTGTCCTAGTTAAGTGCAATAGTATTGGAACCTTTTTATTTCTCAAGCTATCTATCAAATTTTTTTTAGATTCCTCACGTATTCATCTATACTTCTTTCCAAATTTGACAACTCTTCTTATTTTAGGGCTACTTTTCCCCTTTTATTTTTGGAAGCACCTACATTGGCATGCTCAATCCTTCTCTTCTCCATATTCTCCAAAATTATGCAGTGTTTCTCTTCTTTCTCATTATTTTGATTCTCTTCTTGCTTTATTATTTGGGCTTGTCATGCTAACTTTATTTTTTGACTCAATTTCTTCCTTAATCTCTCTTGATTTCTTGTTGTCTCCTTTTTTCCATGGGTGTTTTGGATTTAGTGTTGTTTTATCCCTTTATCTTGCCTCATGGTAGTTATTTTATCACTTCTTTATATCGGTCACATCCTTTCAGGGATTTCTTTTGGTGATCCCCCTTTCCATTCTCTATCCCCTTGATTCCTAACCCCCTCTCATGAGGTTGACAGTGAGGAGATAGTGTCACTGACTAACAATTTTTTTTTATCTCTTTTCTTGAATTTTTCTTTCAATATTAGAGTTTTTAAAATGTGCTCTTGATTTGCTTTAGACTACCTAACCAGGGTCCCGACAATGGAACCAATGTTAGAAAAAAAATAGGGATCCACAGATCGGAGTACTAAGCCCAATGCAATCTCTATATGTTGTATTTATACCCTAGACTTAGTAGTTATAAAGAGATCAAAGGTTAGCATAGACTATAAATAGATTATCTAATAAACTAGCATACAAATAATAAACTAATCATATTCCATCATAACACACATATGAGATAACTCCATATATACATGTATTAGTATTCATCCATCACATAAGTACATTAAGGGTTAATCCCTTTCAGTAATCAATATTTGTTTTTCTTTCCTATCCTATTTTATCTCTACTCTCTCTTACTTCTTACTTCTTACTTCTTACTTGTTTCTTCTTACTTCTTCTCACTTCTTACTTCTTTCTCCTTACTTCTCTTGTTACATTGTATCTTATCCTATACATATATCTATCTGGTGGGATGTGTACCTTACATTTGTCTACTTCCCTAGAGGGTGTCTATTTGGTTAGGAGCTCCACAATTTATTTATGGTGGTTTTTGGTTGGAATTGTGTCACTGTTCTTTCTCTGGCTGACCTCTTGCTAACATTCCAAATAAAATCTTGCCATTGATTAATATTATATTTATGTGAAATAAAAATCTTCCTCACATAAATATCCCAATGAGATAGTATTTTCATAGTCCTTATTCATGATAAATGTTTTTTTTCCATAACTGTAAAAGTTCTCAAGATCTACCTGATCAATGACTATACCAGTTTGAGCCATGTAAGTTATAAGCAAATAAAAACACAAGTATATGAATGCAATTTCTAAATGGGTTGATAAATTAACTCACAATATGGAGTACATATAGAGTAACGATTGTCTAAAAATAGTGGTGCCTAAAAATAAGCATGTAACGACTTAATTTAGAACCACCTTGAAAAAGTAAGTTCCTGGCTAAAAATAGGCATGTAACAATTTAATTTAGAACTATATTGAAAAAGCAAGTGGTTTGTTAAAAGTAACACATGGTTAAGAATAGACACATATCTCTTACACTCTTAAGCAAGCTTAACTCCTATGCTAACAACCCCCTTAAGCATAACTTAGGTGGGCTCAAAGAAACTAGGCCCCGACAATTAGGTCTAATGAGGTACCCAAGTACAATGCAATCTCTCGTAAAGTGGAGAAAAGGTGAAAACCCAATGAGATAAAATTCCTCCCCAAAAGAGAGAAAATACAAAAATTCTCTCAAAGAAGAATGAGAAGAACAAATCCCCATGTGAGGAAAAACTCCCCCCATAAGAGAGAAAAAGAGAGAATATGCACCCCTCCCTGTTGATGGGTGTTTTTGCACCTTCTCAACAAAGGCATAACATAAGTGATCTACCTCTCTTGAAAGGTAGAAATCTACAAACAAGTTCCAAATTACTACCCCAAGGTCTCTCAGGTGTCAGGTCGTGATAATGCTTGGAATAGTTCAGTTGGTCGATGTGATTTATTGGTAATCACAGGGTGGCCTTTATGGTTTACAAAGCATGGGAAGTTAGGTCTGCAAATGGAGTTTCAAAGTGCTGGAAATGAATGAACAGTGACTTCCTACTCAAAGTAGCAAGCTGAAACTCACTATATTCTTCAAATTTAACATTGTTTTGATGCTTGGAATCCTATACTAACAAAGAGTTAAAAGAAATAGCAAAAGATGAAGGGGCAAGAGAGCTATCCTAATTCGTAAGATATGAATGAACTATAACAATGGAGAATGCTACAATAGACAAACTCCCATAATTGAGTTTTGCTTGACCAAGGAAACCTACATCTTATGTGAAAGCACTTTCTCATTGCAGTTGTAGCCTCTCAAAGAGTTCCTCCTTCTTCTAGCATTGGCTCTGTTGATGGGTGCTAGGAGGAGAGGCAAGCATAAAATGAATGGTGAACGGAGCAATGTGTTTTCCCTCACTCATCCCTCCTTCTGAGTTGAAATATCTATCCTTGATGTGATCTCGCACGCGGGTCGTCCATGGACATCCTCCCCTAGTCAACTTTCTCAATGGGCTTCTCTGATAGTCTCTCAACAGGCTTCATAAATCTTGCACACATGGAGTGCAGTAAGTTTTTTCGCATATAATGAGGCAAACATCCGTCAAATCCTAGAAAACAAGCATTAGATCCATTCATACATTCTTAAAGGTCATAAAATTTATCATTGTTCAACATTCAGAGTTTGTTTGGATCACTTAGGCAAATGCAGGCCTAGGGGTGTAGACTTCCTCTAGGTGGAAGCCGTCAGGAGAAATGCGGAGTAGGACAACGCCAGGGTCACAGAGACCCACAGGTGGCCACCCACAACAAAAATTTTGTATAGTATGATTTCATGATCAAATTCCATGTGTGGTGCTTTGGAACGTGTAGAAATCAATTGTAAGGCACTTGAAGTTACTAGGTTAAGCTTGATGCATTTACGGGTCTGAGGCATGCGGGTGCAAGAGGATTGGAGGATGTTTGGAGCCTTCGTCGTTAAGCAATAGATTTCGGGGAATGGCAGCCCACAGGCGGAAGTCCGCACTGCAGGACTCATAGGGGCCTTTGACATTAAGCATTGTGCCTTAAAGTTTAATCGTTCTGGGAGAAGCGAAGGAAAGCAATCGGGTCGTCATCGAATGTTTGTCACTAAACAATATCCTCAGAGGGACGATGGTCCGCAGGCGGCGAGCCTGCATCGAGCTCCTAGACTTAAGTTTTGGCATCGATGAACTTCAAAAGAGCAAAGGGAAACCGCCCTTGCAGAACCCGCCATGCGGGAAGGCGCAGGTGCTTGGATGTTAGGGAACAACGACAGAATAAGTGTTACCCATAGGCGGAAGTCCACAGAGGTCGGGCCACAAGCTACTTTGTCTTAGCATTTTGATGTGGTAGACCCCTAGAGATGAAGAAGGATATGACAAGCGCGGAGTCCGCAATGCGGGCAGATGAGGTGGCTTTGTTGTTAGGAAATGACGATCATGAGACGGCGAGGAGCGAACGAAGGTCCACAGGGAGCGGCCTGCGAGGATGACTTAGTGTTTGTTTGTGTAAACTCAGAATGTTGAGCACAACAGCGGGGCCTGTCATGCAAATGGGAGTGATGGTCTAACCGCTAAAATAAATGACATTGATAGGGCGGCGGTTCGCATATCTTTAAGACTTAGTCACATGGCATCAGTCGGAAGTGGCTTTAGTGGGACCTGCAATGCAGGATGTAGGCAAAGGGAAATTGTTTGCGAGAGGCAATAAGGCGACAACCACCCGCAAGCAGCAGCCCACAAGGGCGAACCGGTAGGGGTTCAAAGCTTAGTTTTCATTAAGCATTTGGATGCTTTGGACTTTAACCAAGGTGGCAGTGAGGGCATTGCGGGCCACAAGGAGGTTGGTGTTGCGTGAAGAACGGTGACCAAAGGGCAAGGTTCCATAGTGATTTGAGGGCGCAGTTTGAACAATTTCTAAGGAAATTTCAAATGATCTAAGTGCGGAGTTGACTGCCAAGATTGCTGTCGAGTGCCTTAAGGGGTTTCTTTTAAGGTTTGAGTTATTAACATGTAACCCTAACTGTGAAAAGGACTAGCTTCAAGATCATGAGGGCAAACATACCTGAAAAGCCACGAAAATTCAATGAAGGTCGCAATTTTAATCAACTGATAGCTTGTGCGAGCGCAGGAGCTACGATCGTCGTTTTCTCTCTGCCAAACTTTGAATTTCTAAGTGTGAAAATGACAGGTTAGAGGGCTATTTATAGGAAAAACCTCATTTATGACCCACATTAAATGTAGGTATGATGACCGGTGAAGTGGTTGGGCATGGGATTCGATGCATCAACGACAGGAAGCGCATAACCCGTAGTGCGAAAAGACCCTAAGGCTTCGCCATTGGTGAACGACCAGGAGATGACGACAAAGAGGGTTGCGAGACCTGCGATGCGGGCAGACGTCCCAGGTCAGCTATAGTTTGAATGACAAAAAGATGACAACGTCACGCAAAGGGAAGCCTACAACTGCAGACTCGCAGGATTGGAAGGATGCCAAAACAAAAGACAAAGGGAAGTTTGCATGGGAACCTCCGCATGGGCCAAGGACTTAGAAAATTTTAGGGTGGAAAATTTTGGTCAACTGAGAATGATAACTCTAGGGTTCCTAACCACTTGAAGCTCAAAATTAGGGGCACAAAAAATGAGGCAAAGGAAAAAAGTGACCCAACAAAAGCAAGGAAAAGAGAGGGATTCCCCACCTTCGGCGGGGCGTGCGTGCAAAACATGCACAACACTCCCCAAAGTAGAGTCTCCTATAATGATGGTAGATGCCCAAAATTGAATGTCAAAGATAATCCAATCATGTTAAACAACATTTCTTCCCTTCAAAAAAAATAAAACCAATAATGTATGAAGGATTCCTTCCCATTCTTGAAAGGAAGATAAGGGAATAATGATATGTGATATCTCTGAATTCTACTCAAGTGTCCCCATGTCAATATTAAAATCTGTCATAATCAAGTTAGGTGTTTTAGGCCACATTGATGAAGATGAATATCCAAAACATTGTGGAAAGTAATGTAGAACACAATCCAAAGACAAATATGACTCCTCTAAAGGTTACTCAAGACTCTTCATACTAATGCCAAATTGTGACAAATGTAGATAAAGAACAAGAGGGTCTAAATGCTCCCTCATAACATCTGAAGAAGATGATGCAACTCCATAAGAAGTAACATAAAAAATAAAATGAATATCCTCAATAGTGTCCTCCAAATCTATAATATGTGACTTAACAAATTACTATAATATTTGACAATGAATCATCCCACGAAGCTAGAATTGGAAAACAAGAAACATCTTGTTGAACTGAGCTGACTGTTGAAGATGTAGTGTTATGAAATAACTTGCACAACAGAATATTTATTTTCCCTTGGTTTGAAGAAGTTTTAGTGTTATTTTTGGAGGATTTTGGTTACTGATCTTTCTTGGTCTCCTTGTCCTTCTAAGCATTTTGCTTCTCCCCTTTATTGTTTGAATCTTGTTGTTTCCTATTCCTAGTAAAGAGGGCTTGTGGTTTTGAAGACTTAAATGTACCCATTTGTATTAACTTATATTGCTCCTTAATAAAGTTTACAATGAAGTTATCTAGAATCGACATGCCTCCAAGAGCCCTTTTGGTTGAGTATAAGGTAGATATAAACACAAAATAGTCAGTGCCTAATTTGGAGAGTATAGAAAGAACCAATTGATCATTTTTTCTCTATTCCACATTCTTTCAAATGCAACCATAGTGATTTGAATTTGGTAAATAATTCTTCTAGGGTGTTAAAGGAACTGGAGCTCAAACTTATATTCTCTAACTTATGACCTTACATTTCATCCATTTTCCAAAAAAGTTTCTCTAATGCAAGTTAGACTTCATTGGGTGTATTCAAGGATTCTACATAAAAGGGAGTTCAAGAAACAATCAGATAGAAGAATTTGAAGGCTTGATCACATTTGTTAAATTATTTTTCTTTAGCTTCCTCACCAATAGGCTCTTTCTTAATACCTAATGTTACCCTATACAACCCTTTGTTCTTTAACACAATTTGTACTTTCAATTTCTAATCATGTTAATTAAAGGGTGCTAATGATGTGACACTCTGCTTTGGCTCCATGCTTAAGATGAATTTGTTACAAAAATAAATGTAGAAATAAAGTGCAAAAGGAGGTACAAAAGTGTATAAGAACAACAAAAGACACCCTCCTTGAATCAATATTGTGAACCCCCTAAATTTTGGCACTTTATAATTTAGTGATGTTTACAATGAAAGTAGGTTCAATAGATCAAAAATGAAAAATATGAAATTTTGAAGAAAATAACACTCAACTTTGAGTTTTTTGATATATTAAAATGGCGTTAAGGGAGCCAAACCCCAAATTACATATCTAAAATTATCGAACATTTATAAAGTTCTAGAAAAAAAGAAAAAATTGCCTCCAAGAATTATGCTCTATTAGCCCCTATTCCTTTGCTTCATCCCCTTGCTTCTCCACCTTGGACTCCCCTTGAGGGGTGGGAAGCACCAACACTATCTACATTTCTAATATTCAGTGAGCTCCCACAATTTCTTTGAGTATCATGATGTTCTCCATTACCTCTCACATCATTGTCTTGTTATATTCCCCGACACTTCACAGCACAGAGGGCACCCACGTCCCATCAAATGCAGGGTGAGTTACGACTAGACACCCTTTGTGAGCCTTATGTTGGGTTAAACTAGCTCTTGGGTTAGAGTTAGTGGATTAACTATAAGTGGTTTTGAGCCCATGGTTTTGCATGTATGGAAGTCTATATAATGGCTTGGTGACTCCATTGTATGTGTGGTTGGTTGAAGCCTCCAGGCTTAGCCCAGTTGGGGCTGAGGGTTAATATGAAGATCTTCATTGCTGGTTTTTCCCTGGTTTGGGGTTTTCCAGGGTAAATCACTATGTTGTGATTGTGTTCTTGTTCCATGCTTGACTTATGTTTATATTTTTATTCTTCATCTGGTTCCTAACAAGTGGTATCAGAGCAAGGTTTTGGGATTTTCTTTTTGCTTGCATGTGCAGGTTTGTGAGTTGCATGTACTTGCATGTGTGTTGCATGTACTTGCATGGACTCGCATGTGGCTTGCATGTGCTTGCATGTTGATGCATGTAAGATTTCCTGGTGTTTAAGGTTCTGGGTATTTCTTCTGTGAAAATTTCTTAGCCTGACAAGTTTGAAGAAGTCTGAAGGAATCAACTCAATATTGAGCCTTGGAGAATGGGAGAAGTTCGAGCATGTGTGCAGCTGGAATGTTAACGAAGCGACGCGGTGAATGCGCTCATTCTAGTTGTGATGGAGGTCTTGTTTGGATTTCAAGATGAAATTGGATTTCTCTCGATTGTGCACGATTGGTCATGGTTGCTGCTCTAGGCATGTTGCCTGGTTAAAGTCATTGTATGCAGGTGCCTGCAGACAAGACTGGCTGTAGCAAGAACAAAATTGTAATGGAGTTGTATGTAAAATTTAATACATGTATTTGGGTTGATGGCTGTAAGACCTTGTATGGCTTGCTCGATCCCTGAAAGGAAAGGTCTCGTATGTGCTTGTGGAAGGGGGGTTTGGTGCTAACCCCAAGACCAAGTTTAAAGGGGGGATTGTTGGGTTAAACTAGCTCTTGGGTTAGAGTTACTGATTAACTATAAGTGGTTTTGAGCCCATGGTTTTGCATGTATGGAATTCTATATAATGGCTTGGTGACTCCATTGTATGTGTGGTTGGTTGAAGCCTCCAGGCTTAGCCCAGTTGGGGCTGAGGGTTAATATGAAGATCTTCATTGCTGGTTTTTCCCCGATTTGGGGTTTTCCAGGGTAAATCACTATGTTGTGATTGTGTTCTTGTTCCATGCTTGACTTATGTTTATATTTTTATTCTTCATCTAGTTCCTAACACCGTAGACCCCAACACATCACTGCCATCTCCAAATACCTCTCAACACACCTTCACCACCTTCTCTATCAGACACCTCACCATCCAGACTTCCTCCCTCGCCTCCAACAGCTAGGACAAAAACATGGAGGAGATATCATTCTTAACATGATAGCTATAGTTGGAAGCCAAAAATATGTGACCTAGAATAGCCTTGATAGCTTCCCATGCCTCTATCTCTGTCACTACAGACACCTTCCTCATCCTCTACTTTGTAATTTTCTCTCTAAACACAATTTGCCTCTCCTTGGCATTCAAGTGTATGGTCAACTATAAACTCCATTTCCTTATACCATTAAGGCCCATACTTCATCCTCCCTTACAACCCTTCTACTGTTGATCTTCCTTTTGTATTTACTCACTTTGCCACCTCCATTACTCCACTATCCTCTCTGACCTTGTCTTGGCTATCCATTGCGTGTGGGTAGGACTAGGGATCTCTATTGGAGGTCCCATCCAAATTTTCCATCATTGCAATCACTTATTTTGATAGCCTATCTACCCCCACATTACCTTCACAGTAGATATGAGAGATTTTGAAGTTCTCCAGCTTGTCGAGGCACTTCCAAATTCAAGAATGAATTTCTAGATCCTCCAATTGGGCGTCTCCTTTCTTTTGATCGTGTTTATTATTATCATCGCGTCCCCTTCCAAATGGAGTTTTCTAAAACCCATACTCCTACATAATTTATGCCTACCCATGCCGCTTGTATCTTTGCTTCATTGTTCGTGCTATTGGAAGTTTCCTTGCCACTTTTGCAAGAACTCAGCTTGAGTGGTCTCTTAGGATACACCTTGCCCCTAATGGTCCTAGGTTACCACTAGAAGCTTTGTCAAAATTGACTTTGAGCCATCCTTCGTCAAATGGTTGCCATTTAACATTGAACCTTGGATGAGAAGGATTATCCTAACACTTCTCATAAATGGGGAATTTTAGGTTATTAATCAAAATTTATTGCAATATTTTGTTTTTCCATCCATAATGGCTTGGGACACTTTTGGTTTAATTTTTGCAAATTTTTTGTTGAATGCAAAAACTAACAAATACTCATAATTTTTTTTGGTTTTGCGATAAAAACCATAATTTTTTCCTTTATGATGTGTAGAAGATATAATTATGATGCAAATTTAAACTCTGGCATGTAGGAAAATAGTTGTTTCGTACTGTTTTGATAACTATATTTGCAAGATCCACTTATTATTTGCAAAAAATTGTAGTGTCAGAAAATGTACTCCTTTACATTTTCACACTATGTTTGGGTACCTTAATAAATTGGACTTAATTAAGCCTCTAATTGGCCCAATTATGCATCTACAAGCCTAATTAATTACAATTTTTGAAAGGCGAATTGGTATTTAATTAATGCAATTATCATTTTTAACACCCCGAGATGAATAGGTCTTGGCAATTTAGGTCAAGACCCATTCACCCTTGGGTGAATGGGTCCCCTTTAGTTGCTAAATTCAAAATTTTAAGATATTTTTGGCGGCCTTTTTATTATCCAAATTCAAATTTCAAATGTTGGCTTGTAATATTTAATTTTTGGGAGATTAAAAAATTGTCTATAAATACAAGGTCTTTTTATCAATTCAAAACTAGAGAAGCAAGCTAGAAATTCATGAGAGCAAAAAATATAGCTAAGATTATTGTCAAAGGTGTTCAAGAGAATATTTATCAATCATCCACAACAACATTCAAGATCTCAAGCATCGTGTCAAAGTTATCTTCATTCATGCATGCTTTTGGAGCTAACATTGTGATGTAGGTTTCAAGCATTCAAGTCAAAATTCAAGCATCAAGATCAACATACAATCAAGCCATTCTTACAAGATCAAGAACTTTGAGAGATGTATTAAGTTTCAGTCCTTCAATGGTTTGGTGAGTTGCAACATAGCAATTGTTCATTCATCATTCCTTTCATGTTTCATTATTTCATTTCAAGGTTTAATTATCAAAATGGGGTTTGCCAAGGAAAACCCCCATTCACCAAAACCAAACAAATTTTCCCTCTTGTTTGTGTTGCAGATCTTAGGTTGAAGAAGGATTGAAGACTCATCAAAAATGCAAAATTGCAAAAGTTGTCAAAGTTGCAGAGTTGTCAACATTGTCATCAAGCCATAGAAACTCACTTTCAGAATTTTATTTTGAATTTTTGATTGTGAATCTTGGAGGAATCGAGAGTGCATACCTAGGAGCAGAGGACTATAAAAGCATATTTCAAACCCCTATAGCAAGACTCGTTTTCCCTTCGATGAATGAGTCCTAAGAGGACACTCAACACAAGCTTTTTGTGACAGGTCCATAAAATCACATCCTTCTCAGATTTGGTGAAATTTTTTGGATTATGTCAAATTAAGGTTTAAATTAGATATTTCATGTGTTACATTGCATAATTGCATTCATTTGATGTTTTTCATTTATCTCCCAAAAGTGTACTTCACCTATTGATTTACCCCATCCTCAATCATAAGGAAAAGAGCAAGATCTCCATCAAGATTGACTCACTTAAGGGTTGCAAGTCAATATTTCCCTAGGGGATCTCTTTTTCCTAATGAAATAAGGAAGGAAAGTGTAGGTGCATTACCTCCATTCAAAAAAACCATCACCCACATTTTTCCCCATTTCAAAAATAATAGATACCTAAAAGGTTTTTCATTATTGCGAATAAAACTCAATAGCCTTTTCTTGTTGGATGTTTAAAAGAGATGAATTAGATGCAAAAAAATGCCTCCAACAAAAAAAAAGCTATCAAACACAAGTGATTTTATAAATGATAAACCCATCATTTTCAAAATAACTATCAACAAATTACCAAACTAGGCAAACAATTTTTAATCTTGTTTAGATACCATGTAAGAGTGGTCAAGATCTACTAGATCATGCCTGTACTAGTTCGAGCCACATAAAATAAGCAAACACATTCTCCTTGCTGTAAGCAAACAAAAACACATAGATACGAATGTATTAATTGAATGGATTGATGAATTAACTCACAATATGGAATACATATATAGTAACAACCATCTAAAATAGTGGTGCTTAAAATAGACATATAACCACTTAATTTAGAACTAGCTTGAACAAGTGGTTGGCTAAAATTAGGCATGTAACCATTTAATTTAGAGCAAGCTTAAAAAAGAAAGTGGTTGGCTAAAAATAACATGTGGCTAAAAATAGGTACGTAGCTCTTAGCACTCCTCAGCAAGCTTAACTCCTACACTAATAATAATTGCATTTATTTTTTACTTTTAGATGTAAAAACAAACACACAATTACAACTAGAAGTAAACTTGACCATAAATATATTATGTAAAATTAACTAAACTAGAATGATAAACAAGTTTAAACTAGAATAAGGAGTTGGGATTGTAGTAATAAATGTAGAATTTAAATAAATTAAATGTGATACTTAAATTAAAATTTAGACAAAGGAATATACTATTAAAGATGTTGAGAATTATATTGATATGTAAAATTAATAGGGTTTAATTAGATGGATGTTGTAGAATCTAAAATTAACTACATCTCACTCAAATGGTTTAAATCAACGCTTGCACGACTAAATTTTGTGATTACATAAGTGAACCTAGCACACAAAATAAAAGTTGACTTGTTGAAATAAGTTGGTAGAATTGACAGTTGTTGTAGATGCACCTCGCCATGGTCTACCCACATTTAAAGTGGGGTTGTCTTGGGAGACATTATTTGAGAATTTGCTAGGCAATGATTTGTTCTCCTTTGGTCAAACCCTTAAGCAATTTGATTTTATGATGATAAACAAATATTAAAGACAACAAACAAGCATGCAATAAGCATAAGATGATACAAGTAGATGATGTAATGCTGATGCTCTAGTTATTCTCTTTTAGAGATGTATCATATGCTCCCTTCTAGGTCTAGATGATAATAATGAATCAAGACATGACTTTTAATACAACATAACATACAAATTTCCACAAACATGTGTTAGGTTTACTCATAATAGCTAGTAGAAAAATATCAATAAGGTTCAATTTGAAATTTAAATTTTAAAAGTTTGAGGTTTAGATCATGCACATGGAAGTGACTTAGGTTGATTTTGCACATGTGAATCTAAATCAAGGTGACAAATGAGAGATCTAGGGTTTAAAATTGGTTCCTAGGGATGTGTAATGATAAAGATAGGCCGGGATAAGCCATTTGTAGACTTGTTATTGTATAAAAGAAATCTAGTGGGAATGGGATAAAATCATATAGGAAAAGAGCATAGGTATGTGATTTTTATCATTAAAATATTATAATACAATATTGTCACAAATAATTCATAGATTTTAGCTTTTAGATTCATTATTTTTACAATTATTAATATTAATTTTTTTTGTAAAATGACAAAATTTAAAATAGTATTTGAATGATTTAATGATAAAATACAATTAAAAATCTATTTAAATATTTTTTTTCCAAGCTAAATAAATTTGATAGAATGAATACCCCTTAATCTTTCACCCTAAACCCTAAACTTGATAAATTTGATAAAACAAATACTCTTAATCTTTTTATAAAATTAAATTTAAACTATAATCAAATTTAACCCTCATCAAACTAAATTTAATTCCCAATCAAATTTGAAAAAATAGATATTGATTTTTAAAATTTTCTTAATAAAAAAATACATATCTCATACCCATCTAACGCAGAATCGAGTACCGAGGCCACTTGAAATGCCGAGTGGACAGACCAAACGAAGAAAAATCAACAGCGAGAAGAAAAAATAAAGAAAAAACATACGCCAACTTTAGGTGTAGAGAGGGGGACAGCTTAACTCGTACTAGAGCAAAATACTCAACGGTTGGACCTAGCATAACGTTAAGAAACGAAATCATTAGTATTTATTTATTCGATACAAACCAAGAAGAGCCTCTTCCTCCGATCTCGTCTCTGTAAAAAACAATTTCAGAGTGAGAGAGAGGCGGTTGCCGGCTTAGTTTTCACAGAGTTTGATCAATCGTATTTAAGATTAACAATTAGGGCTTATACTACTGGTTCGTGGTTCCATGGTCAGGAGATCGGCATAGGCGAACAGTTGGGAAGTGCTATTCTGAAGCTTATTGTATAGTTAAAACAAAGGCAGGGCGAGCTCAGCGGCAGGTCACATGGATAACTTAATAACGCTGGTGAATAAGATCCAGAGAGCCTGCACGGCGCTGGGCGATTATGGAGAGGATAGCGCTTTGCCCACTCTCTGGGATGCCCTCCCATCCATTGCGGTTGTTGGTGGACAGGTAACCGCAAACATTATTGTTATTTAGATTTCTTATGGCTGAGAGCTTCCTTTAATGTCCCCACACAGCAAAAATAGTGGAAATGCCGTACATGTAGACAGAGATCCCTAAATTAGCGAGATAAACACCCTTCGGGTTTTGAATTGCCTGTAAATCTGATGACGTTGTCTGAATCGTGACACTTACGCATGTTATTAGCGCATTATTTGTACAGATCTAAATAGATCTGATGAATGTTACGAGACTTTTGAGATTTTGTTTATTTTTTCCTTTTTAGTAGAGGATTTTTTTTCAGGTCTGTTTTTGAATTTTTGTTTTTATGAAATTCAGATAAAGCTCATTGTATTCGTAAAATTTGAGCCACGTCGTAACCTTTAGGAAATGTTTACGTATCTTATTAATCCGACAAGGAATTATTTCTTGTAAATTCTGAAAACGTTCGTTTAATTCGCGATGTCTAAGCTGCGTCGTGGAATTTAAGTTTTAGGGAACATTTTTCTTATTTACAGAGTTCTGGCAAATCGTCGGTTCTGGAGAGCATCGTGGGAAGAGACTTTTTGCCTCGTGGATCAGGTAAAATTTGGTTCTAGATTGATTATTCTAATTGTTGCCAGTGGGTTTAGTTGCTTGGCTCTATTTTATTTTCTGGGTATCTTTGACTATCGTAGCCAATTGGTGAATTAAACCATAAAAACCAGCCTTACTTGTATGTGGAATGAGCAGGTATTGTGACTAGGCGTCCACTCGTTCTGCAGTTACACAAGATTGATGAAGGCAGCAGGGACTACGCTGAGTTCATGCACCTTCCTAGAAAGAAATTCACTGATTTTGGTAAAAGTCTATTTCCATTAAAAGAATTGTACAATAAGAATTTCTTTGAACAAATGTTATCTTATCCTTCGGCCCATCTGTTGTCTTTTCTGTATTCATTCAAGTCTATTCTAGCAGATGCCGGGCTTGTTGAATCACAACCTTGACAGGGCTGCTTTGGATGTTGTTTAGAATTTCATGCAACTTTTGTTTGTTTACAAAACTTTAAGTAAATAAGTTGATCTACTTTCCTGCACGATAGTTCATGAGTATGGCAACAGTTTTATGCTCCAGTTACATTCAAGATTTTGACAATCACTCTGCCATTTTATATCAGTTTCTTATAGATGCATGTTTTCCTGAGCTTAATTACCAAAATATGCCGCATCAGTTGACTCTTAGTTATTACACCCAAGAGCGATGATATATTTCAAGATTTTTTCGATTCATTCAAGCCATTCAGTTTATATGATATGGCAATTCTGAGGCTTGAAAGGTTCTTAGCATGCAGACTAGTATGAGAGTTCCTTTCTGTAGAGAGAACTTGAGGAGATAGTCTCATATGACAATACCTGCAATATATACAGGGTCAGGAGCTTTCTTAACTCTGCAGGTGAAATTTATCAAGAACAATTGCAATTGCATGGAAGCTAGAAAATCCTCAAAGCTCATCTCCCAAAACTACAAACAAATTAGAAATTTTAGACAAATCACTGATAAGCGGAGGAGATCAAGAAGATCTCTACAGGAAAAGGTCGATAGAGTGCTAAACATTCTTCAAGAAAAATTCAACTGCCTGAAAGGAATTCACATCTTTTAAGAATCTCTACTGATGCAATTGTATTCCAGTTTTAATAAATTGACTATCTGAAAGCAAATTATACAAAAGTGTTCTTCAGGAAATTAATAGTGGGGCAAGGAGGTTAGTGGGTATTTATCCTGAGCATTTGCCAATAAATGGTTATGTTTTAATGCTTAGGTCCTTGTTCAAGCCAACGTGTCTGGCAATAACTTAACTTTTGATAAAATGGTATCAAACCTTTGCACAACAGCTGCTTTCTCAAAACATACCCCTCTGCAATGTAAGGGCCAAGAATGAATTTATAGCAATTTTCCCACTTCAGCTCTTATGCCTTTTTGCACGTGGGATTATTAGGTACTAGAAGTACATGTAGTCAAATTGAGCAAAAAGTATAAATGACCATCAACTTTTCTAATTGACCTACAGATTGGTCCCGGTGGACCCCCAAGTTACAGTTAAAAAACATAGACCATGTTATAAATTTTGCATTTTTGAACAGTATAACCATTTTGCATTTTATTTTGGTAAGACATCTTTTTTAGTAACTCCATATTTCATGCTTCTACCAAACATGTTTTTTCATCATTGTATATGGATATTCTTGTATGATTGGTGTAGCTTTGATTATCAAGATTCAGTACCTTGTAAAAAGGCTTCTGCATATGTAATAGGTGGCTATAGCTTCATCTTCTTGTGCTTCGGCAACTGTGAACCTTTTTCAGATATTTCATCATTTAGCTTGGCATCTATCTTTGTAGCCATGCTATTCAATTTTAGGTTGTAAAGTTTTTTTGTTGAGTTCTTTTTCTGCATTAAATTTTAAATCAGTCAACCATCATGCTGTCATCGTGCAGCAATTAAAATTATTTTATAGAAATATTTCGAAGATCTCTCCACTGGTTGAGATGCACATCTAAGTTCTGCCCGTAGATTCAAAACTCTTGGAGTATAGACCCATGAGTACTCTTAAGTATTTTTCCACAGCTGAAAAACTTGCCTATTTACTTGCGGGCAAGTTCTGGCAAGTTTTACAGAGCCACTTGCAAGGAGTACTTGGAAACTCTGCAGGAGAAACTTGCATAACAAATTTTTGCAGTGTTTTGTGACTTTGTCTAGTATTGCTGCATTTTTCCCAAGTTTTGAATTTTTTTTTTAATGTTCCTGTGTTTTGCCAAGTTGCTAAGTCCGAGCTAAATTTGGGTTTGCCTGCCGAGTATGTGTTTTTGAACTATGACTCTACCTTTCCATACATTCCTGACATGCCTTGGCATAGCAGGAAGGTATTGCCATCACCAACTCTTATACCCACAACTTTTTAACACACATATTGTTTGTGAATCTTGTTGGATTTTTGGAGGATTTTCATCACCAGTTCCTTTGAAACTTGTTAGTGTATGTTCCTAACATCTTATCACAGTTGAAAGAATCTGATTCTGTTTTGAATACCTCTTCTTCGCTATTTGTTTTATCATTCTCTCATCATGTGACTTATAGTCTAGGATGTTGTGGATAGCAGATTGCTTATGAGTTGTCGGAGTTGGTTTTTAGTTGGCACAGGTGTCAAGTTGTTGAATCTAATCTCTTCTGCATTATGTTTCTGCTTAAGATCCTCTAATTTGCCTTTGTCTGATTCTGTCTAGCTTTGATACACAAATTATTGATTTCATGCTTTCATCATTTTTGTTAATGCCTAAATTTCTACATTCTTATGCCTGTTTTATCCACTTCATTATGAATTATTGATGATGTGGATCTGAAGCCCCCATCCCTCTATGTTGTGCATGATGGATTCAGCAATGTTATTTTTGTATGACTTCAAACTTGTTTAATTTTGTGCCTATCTTGCTTCTGATTCATTTATGTATTATTACTTTTTGCTATGCTTAATATTATTTTTATACTTTCATTCAATTGTTTTCTATATAAAGATTGTCTGATTAGTGTTCAGGTTTTTTAACAAACCTACAAAAAAACTAGATTTCAATCAAACTTGTTTTTTCATGTTGATGGAGCTTCAGAAATTAGCATCCCTTACATATCTTTAAGCTTATAGTTCTCTATTGTACTATTTTTCTCTCTACAGCAATGGTAAGGAAGGAAATTGCTGATGAGACTGATCGAGTCACTGGCCGTACGAAGCAAATATCAACTGTACCAATTCATCTCAGTATTTTCTCACCTAATGGTATGAACTCTACATAGCATTTATATTTTTCTTTTTGAAAGCATGATGATCTTGTAGCAGTGCTTAAGCATGCAGTATCATTGAACAATATAAGCCAAAAAGATGCAAGAATAGAACACATATAATTGCCAAAAAAAGATTAACACTTCTTTCATTGAAAAAAGGACTGAATCATAAGGTTTGAACTTTCTGTGCCCTTGAAATGCTTATTTCTCTATTGCTATAGCAACAAAACTTTGTTCTTTGAATGGAAAAAAAATTCTTGTTCATTTCTCCTTCTAACTTATATATCAAAAATTCCTCAACAGGTTTTACCTCCCTTACACATCTTATTCAGTGTGCAAAGTTAGAATTCTGTACGAGCTTTTTGCACTGCTATTTCTATTTAGGCATTTCTCTGATGGTTGGCTTTGGATTCTTTCAGTTGTAAACTTGACTCTGATTGATCTCCCTGGATTAACAAAAGTGGCTGTTGGTAAGTACTAGACTAGAAGATCTTTCCTTGAATTCACTTGTTTTTCTTGATCTGATTTGGAAAATCACTTTGTTGATTCTCTTATCAAGTATTAACATTTTTGTATTCATTGAGTTGATAATGTTCAGAAGGGCAACCTGAAAGCATTGTAGCTGACATCGAGAACATGGTTCGGTCTTATATTGAGAAGGTAATGAACATTTTATTGTGTGTCTGATTCGATTTTGTTG
Organism: Sequoia sempervirens; assembly: GCA_007258455.2. Taxonomy (NCBI): domain Eukaryota; kingdom Viridiplantae; phylum Streptophyta; class Pinopsida; order Cupressales; family Cupressaceae; genus Sequoia; species Sequoia sempervirens. The sequence goes on from VDFB02353689.1 coordinate 49,220, forward strand.
ATAAGACTCTAATTACAAAGGTTTTTTTTTAAATTTGGAATTATCATATGTACTATGCATTCATTGCATTATATAATTCTATGAACATTAGAAAGGTTACATAGCAGAATAAAACATTAATAAAGATGAATAAATGTAAGAATGTACAAATTACTCTAAAATTGTTTGTTGAACTGTTAATATTGATGACTAATATTTTGTTTTCGAAATTACTTAGTTGGGGCTATCTATAGCTCCCCCCCACTTGGAAGGATATAGCATATGCAATATAAAACATACAACTGTAACAATCAAAATGGTCTCATAGGCCTGCATACAAAATGACAGATATCAACTTTTGAGGATCCACCAAAACACTTTGATGACTATGCCAGAGATCAGAACATTTAAGCAAATAGATCCATAGAAAGGAAATTCAGCAAACTTCCCACTGCTTTATGCCTGACAAAATATCCTCACCCTTTTCAGCTACCTCCTCGACCCGTACCCTGCCTTGCTTGCTTACTTCCTCCTGTGGCTTTGGAGCAGTCACATCTACCGAAGGACAACACACTCCATAGAAGAACTCCTTGAGTCTCTGAGTTTGATGAATGGAACCTATGCAGAACACAGGGATAGTAAACTCACTGGAAACCTCCAAGTGACCCAATATTGTTGACTACTATTACTTCTATACACTCAAATTTATACGTCAAGGCAAAGATGTTGAAATAGTTGATGGTGGGATCTAGGGTAACTGTTTCTTAAGAGCATGGCTAACATATTTCTACTACTTTGTGATCATTAAATAATAATCTCTCTATTTGACTGGATAATTTGACCTATATAAATTCTCAACAAGATGAATCATGAGACAATTGTCAAATTGCAGGGGGAATTTCCCAAATTGATAAACAACATACAAAAATGTTGGAAAACAGGTGCAAGACCATGTAATAGAAAGACATTGCATTGTAACAAAGGTGATTCTTTTTTGTGTATAATCCTACATGATTACACATTAGACTTGACTGGATGCTTCCCCTAAGTGCAACGAGGCAAATTTGTGCCAAAGCATATCATCATAAAATCTTTTAACTCATACTTCACTTGACATTCCATTACGTTTAAAGCTACGAATGAGGTATTATTTATCAAAGCTGTATGAAAAATGATAATAGACAAATTAAGGATCCACTCCTTAAATAAAACCATCTGTATTATCCCTTTAGGACACCAAGATGATCTACATTGTTGCTGATGCATGCATCAAGGACTTTGTAACCTAGGGAGACCCTTTTGTTTGCAAGAGAATCTGTGAATACATTTACTTTCTCTAATATAGTTTTGAAGGAGATGTCTTGTGTAACATTATGATGCTTTTGGCTTCTTGTAGTATCACTTTGAGCCATTGAGAAGAGACTATGAGTGAATCAGTCTTAAATTCTATTCTCCTGTTTCCTTTTACTTTAGCTAAGTTGAGATACATTATTTCTGTCTTTAGGGCTAGTCCGGATGCAAGAAAGAAAATTACTTGACTATTTCTGAACATTCCTCTGCATCCAACAAGATCTGCATCGCATTTTGAGCCCCTAAAAATTTACTTCGCCTTTAGATGATTTCATGCAGTCAATTATTTAGGGTGTTACTAACCCCTCTAGCAAGGAACAATACTGGATAAATTTAACATCTTCCACAACCCACAACATGGCTTTGGACA
>VDFB02353689.1:60508-78364 GCA_007258455.2 Sequoia sempervirens
TAAAATTAACATTTTTATGGAGAAAATGAACAATGGGTAGGTGATATTTCCCATTTGATATTTCATTTGATCGAATTCCCATGCAGCCAGTCAAGCCTTCCTTTGCCCCTTCCCCTTCTTGTGTTGATTGGCCATGGGATAGAGGACTATCGTTGAACTTGCCCCCTATGGTTCCATTTACGTTGATGTATGAACTCTCTATGTTAAGGAAGGATTGGACAATAACCATTCCCTCCAATATTGTCATGGATAGGTGTATGGAAATTAGGCATCGTCCACTTATCAACATCATGCCGACATATACAAAGTACCCTTACTTAGGGTTGTGGATTGTGTAAGCCATTACAAAGATGCAAAGTATCAGTTTCACATCCTCAAAGATGCTATTGCTATTGAGGAGTTGGCCCTAAGAATGTGATGCAGGTTATGACCAATGTGGCCTATGTTTGTAGAGCAATGGGGATTGGTTGAGATGACTTACAAATATGTTTTGTGGACTCCTTGTGTGCATGCTTTGAACAATGCACTCCAAGACAAGGAGAAATTACCTTGGATCAAACAAGTAGTTCTTGATGCAAGAGATGTGTAGATGTTTATCTACAACCACTAGACATCACATTCATCACATGCACTATTCTAAACCTTCTCCAAGAACGAATTTATAGAACTTGTGGAGACCAAATATGCCCATACTTCATTCTCTTGGAGAGGATGCTTGGGTTCCAAGAGCCATTGCAACTAGTGGTCATGACACAAGAGCGGAATGGATAACCCAATTTTAAGTTAGAGCAAGAGAAGAGAATGAAAAGGAAGTGGTGAAGACTGACACTTTTTGGGTTGATGCCAAATATAGTTGTCTCAATCATATCTCTAGGTTTGATAGTCATTAGATATGCGTACTCTAATGTTCCAACCTTTGGAGAGTTGTATGAGTGCATTGACAACATGCTTGGCCAAATGAAGGTTGTTGTACAAGCAAAGGGATCCACCTTACATTTCTATAATGAACATATTTAACCTTTCATTCAATAGAGGTGGCAAAAGCTCAAGATTCCTTTGCATATGGCTGCCTATGCATTGAACCTAAAGTGGTACATGCAAAGGTATGATGAAGTTTCCCATATGTCAGATGTTGAGGTGAAGGTAGGCTTGATGAAGGCATTAATGAAGATGTACAATGTTGAAGATGCTGGCACTGTTTGTACTAAGTGGACCAAATTTGCCACACTTAGGGGATATCTAGAAGGGATAAAGTTGGATAGGGAGATCATGGCACAAGAAGACCCAATATTATGGTGGATTGTGCATGGGCCTCATTCATTAACAACCATACTAGCCATTTGCCTCTTAACCCTGGGTTTCTAGTTCTTTTGTTGTTGACAGGAACTGGCCTACATACAACTTCATTCACTCTATTAGGAGGAAGGTTGCTTCTAGGAGAACAGGAACAAGTACTAGCCGTTGCCTCTTAACCCTGGGTTTCTAGTTCTTTTGTTGTTGACAGGAACTGGCCTACATACAACTTCATTCACTCTATTAGGAGGAAAGGTTTACTTCTAGGAGGGCAGTGAAGTTTGTAACTATACATAGTGCCTTGCATTTGATTGATTGAAACACTTTCATGTACAACAGTCCAACAATGCAATGGGATGTAAACTAGAGGAGCCAACGCACATTTATTATGATGCAACACAAACAAGGTTGGTTGGTGTTCATTTGGAGGAGCTTGTGCTAGATGAGTCTAGCACTAGTGATTTTGATGATGAGGAGTTGCATTACTTTTGTGGATGATGAGTAGAGGCATTGGCCAATTTTATTTTAATTCTCATTGTAATCATCATATTGACATTTTGAATATAATAGTATATTGATACTTGACATTTTCAATGCATTGTGTTTAGTTGTTTATAGTTTCAATTGTTATTTTTTATACAGTTTTTATTACTAATCTTCAAGTACTATCGTATATTTACAATGTTGTTTCCTAGCCTTCCCCAAATTTGATCTTGGGTCTCCCCATCCTTGGAACTCATCTCAAATGTCCCCCCCTTTTGCATCCTCGAAACTTTGTGGAACTGTTGTGTTTTTGTTTCTGGAAGCATATATGACGTGTCAATCTGGCCTTTTATGCTAGTTTTTGCAGCAAAACTATGATGGTCTAGCTTGCTACAGTGGTGCCCACCTTGCTATTTTGCTAATTTGCACTCTACATATGTTGGCCCAGGTTGTCTTTGTTTATTTTACATTCCATGGTGTTATTAAGACTTGCATTGAGAAATGTGCAGCAGACAACGTTGAATATTAAGGCTTAGTTTTTTTAATGAATATGATGTAATAATAATGAAAAAAATATCAGAGTGATGCTAAATTTACTGTTGAGTATGATGCTAAATTTAGTGTTAAGTACAAAGAAGAAATAAAAAAAGTACCGACAAGAAAACATAAAATACATATGAACGAATTTATGCTACTCAGTGTCAAGACTAGTGATGCATGGACATAAACACACTAAAGGTCAATGGAATTGATTTGTGGTGTTTATTATAATCAATATTTTAGAAAATATTGCAAATAGTTTAGGATTGCAAAAATCATTTGATTTCATTTTTTATTTGCAGGAGAAAGAACTCTTGGAGTCTTAACAAAGATAGATCTGATGGATAAGGGAACCAATGCTGTTGATGTAAGTTGCATGTTAAAATATTTCTCAGTGTGAATTGCAGTTGCATTTATTCAGAATGTCCCTTGTAACATTACAATCTTGAATCTGTTTCACTGTTTGCCAATATCTAATCTTTTACCCTAGTTGATTGTTGTCCATATATTGCATTGACGTCATTGCTTGAGTTCTGTGAGATTGGTTTTCTTATATCCAGTTATATTCCTTGTAATGCTATATCACATGCTTGTGCTTATAGACACATTAAGTTGCCTTTCCTTGTTTAATGTGGACACAATATGACAGCAAACTTGGGGTCTTGATCAATTGTCATATAGAACACAAGGATTGTGGTCACCTGCATGCCTAGGTTGGAACACATAAAAAATGCAAGATGATGAATTCTTTAGTAGAGAAAAGATTAGTGGAAGCTTAATGAATGAATAAAAAGCAGTGAAATGGCACATTCTTTATACAAGTGAGCGTTGTGAATCCTCTAGTTCCATGCATGTTGGATGAGACTTTTCTGCTCCTTCCTAAAGTATGGATGGGTGTATTTACAGGAGTGGCTGTTTATGATTCTTGAAATGTATTTTTCCTAATAACCTAGAACCACGATCTTGTTAGAAAAATATGAGTTCCTATGCAATTAGTTCATATACATAGTTTTACTTGCATAAAAAATGTTGCATTTTAGGCCTACAAAAACTTAATATCTTACATTTAATAAGTACAAACTATTTAAATGAACAGAAGGCTTATTTCCAATTCAGTTTAATTGAAAATTATCTGGTCTTGTAAATTTCCATGTCACTGAAAATTCAGGGAGAAGCGGAAGCATAGGAAAATAAGGTAGAAGATATAAACACAAGAGGTCAATTCCACACATTTCTATAAATTTGAAATATAAGATTGTAGAGTTTGCATATTTTGACATTGTACATAGACCTATGCTTATATGCTTGTCTCTACAAGGGCAGTTAATGGAGTTTCTTCCATTGTTTGAAAAGAAATTGCTACAACAAATGTTTTGATTAAGATAAAGTGGGAAGGGCCTTAACCCAATACAAAACAGCCATTGAGGCAAATAGGACAAGTCTCACTAGAGGTGAGGTGAGACTTAAAAGCACCAAACTAAGACCAGCAATGCTTTTGATCGGAGCATAGAACCAAAAAGAAAAGAGAAACAAGGGTCTCAACCCTATACATCAGATTTATCTAACAAGTCTTGAGAATGAGAAATGGAAGAGGTAGAGGAGAGACTTTTACGCCTTCTACGAACAACAGTCCAAGCGATACTATCATTCAAACTCTTGCCGCAAGGGGGAACATGAGACTCCCCCATGGAAAGACCATCAACACATGAGGGGGGAACAAGAGGACTACAAAGTGAATAGCAGATGCCATCCGCAATAGAACCTAGGGTGGAGCGGGAACAACTGGAGGAGAAGGAGATGCCCTTGAAGGAGGAGGAACACGAGCAAGTCCCTTAGGACAAACCAAAGTGACACTCTTTAGAAGCCTAGAAGCCTGAGAAGAGGCATCCTCAGAAGAGATAATACCTGAAACAATTAGGAGATCATCATTAGCATTCTTCCACCAAGTAGCAATCAAGAGGACAATCCGAAGCCAAGTGACCAGTAGATAAACAACAGCGGCACCATAACAAAAACCCCTCATAATCAAGTGGTTGAGACCAAGGTCGATCCCCAACCTACAAAACCACATCTTCCGTGAAGAGGCAATGAGATATCAACATCCACCTGAATACAAGCAAAGGCCAAATGTACCATAAAAGAAGTGGACACATCAACCTTCAAAAAACGACCAATAGAGTTACCAATGGCCTCATAACAAGTCTCCTCCCAAAGCTGGAGGGGGAGATTTGGGACACGAACCCAGACCAGCTGCACATTGAGTGGTTTGGTAAGGGGGTTGGAGGAGGATGTCTATGGTTTGAGCGAGAGAGAGTGCTCTCCCCAAGCCCAAAGTTGACCTAGCTTCGAGCAATAGTCCTCAACAGAAGCAAAGGTAGCAACAAAGAAACCTTTAGCACAAGGGAAGAGCTCAATCTTACCAGCCACTAAGGTCCTCCAAGAATCCAAAACCTACTTGTGCAAGTCGGGAAGAGAGGGCCAAAGGTTGGAAAAAGGACACCAATCCCCGCCTCTCGTAGAAACCGTCATTCTCAACAACATCCTCCCCACAAATCACCATCGAGGAAGGTCATAGGGAGAGGGCACACTTGAGGAGGGCGAACAAGAACAGATTTGGCGGCCAATGAATAGCTAAAAGTCCCCGTAGGAGCAATAGGTGCGAAAGGGGGGCGGAGGGGGACGAATCCGCAAGGAAGGCACAAGCTAGAGAAGCCTCAGTGGGAGGCACACCACTCAAACCTTTCACAAGGGGCAAGAGTAGACCAGGAGGTCCCTTTGGTGCTGTAGAAGCTTGCCCAACAAACACGAGACTGTGAGTAGAAGCGCGTGCGACAACCGGCGAGTAGGTAGGTGCAGGGATGCGCGGGAGAAGTCATTTTTATCTAATTCGTTGTTTGCTACAACAAATGTTGAATTGAAAATAAATGCCTTTTTCAAGGAGGTTGGAATATTTGAATGCAGGCAAGATTTCTTGTAGAGATAAGTTCATTAGCATGTAGACATTACTTCTTTGGTATAGAATGGAATGATTTAACTTCACCACTTAGAAGATGCGAAACATGTTGCCATTTACAGTATTAGTATTGGTTTTTGTGTGTGCATGATATTTTATATTTTATATTTTATAGAATGGTCTAGTCAATGAATTTCTCTATAGTGGCTAGGATTCATTGAAACAACATTCTTTCACTTATAATTAACTGATTAAGTGATGAGATCAATACTTGTACATTGTGCTGATTGATTTGGGAATTAATTTGTTCCTTAATCCCAATGATACTTTTCTTTGATCAATGAGTGTGAACACCTTCCTTGTTTATAGGTTGAGCGGTTTGCTATTGCCCACTCTTGATGTGTCATGTCCAGGAAATAATTTAATAATTTAATTTAAGCTGCCCCAAAAGTAACTTTAATATTATAAGAAGGCAACTTATATTTTATTATTAAATTATAAAGTACATCAAAGTGATTTTGTCAAAAGTCGCTAGGTTGAGGGGGCAAATTAATTAATATTAAATTAGAAAGAAAGAGAATTTCTAGTGACTTCTTGGATGATGAAAATAGCAAATAGGTGTTTATAAGGAGTTGGCCTTGAGCAAAATAATCCATTGTTTGCTGCCAAAAATCCCCTTTTTGAAGATTGAGCATCTTGTTCATCTTTTGGTCAGAGGATGAAAACCCTCTTGGTTTTTGGATTGGATATGGGGAAGAAAACCCTCTTTTCCACTATAGGTGATTTCATCTAGGAATTGCATTTGTGTAGAAATATTAGTTTCAGAAGCATATTGAAGATTTCTGGAGTTGTGTTGAAAAGCGAAGGATTTTCCAGATTTTAGTTAGTTTATGGATTTCTGGTTTCAGTTATTTTGGTGTTGTGAGTTTCTGAATTTTTTTCCAGATGAAAGTATAGATTATTTGTTAAGAAATTTCAATATTATATCATATTATTTGTGGAAGATTTATATTGGATGATATCATTGGTTATTACCAAATTTAATATTGGCACCATATGGTCAGAAAAAAAAAAGTGTTGAATATTATTTGTGGTTTTGGGACTGCCGTCTTCCTCTTGGGGAATTTTTTTTGACAACAGCAGCCATATGATATTTTCATTTTCTTGGTTGCTGTACAAGTTTGAAGAGAAGACTCAATCATAGACCTTTTTTATTGGCCACAATAGTTTCTATTTGGCTAGCCTCTACTCTGGAGAAGATCTTATCATTTTATGAAGTCCGCCGTAAGGGAGGCTAGCATATTTGAGAAAGAGGTATTCAAACATTGCTTGGTCATCGCCTAAGATATGAGAAATAGCCTAAGATATGAGAAATAGCTGTATACTTAAGGCTTTGGTTTATTATTATTGCTGTGGCCTCTATTAAGGAAAAAGGGATTGCATCCCTTATTGCTGCTGTACTTATACTGATAGCTGCAGAAATATTATTGTGTGATTTTTGGGATCTAGCCATACTATTCTAAAAGGATGATTGTAACATTTGGGATGGTCGTTTAGTTGTACCTTTGCATTTGGTATATACTATATAGAGTGCTTAATATCAGAAATATATTATCAAGTGTTTCAGTAGAGGAGTTTCACAAGATACATCTGTAATCAGCTTTGAAGTTAAAATTAGTTGTTACATCTTCATTGGCCTTGCTTCTGATTCCAATATTTATTTTACATTCCAACTGTTGACAAAATGTCTAATTTGAGATTGTTAGACATTTTGTTTGTCATAATTCCTAGATTTGATTATAAAAGAGTTTTAATTGCTTTATCATTCATATAGTAATCATCTTTTTGGTTCAGTGCTAAATTGGCTTGAATTTGTAAGTTTGGATGGCAATGCTAGCAATACATGGTTAATTGTTTAAAGTTTCTGCATTGCATACATTGTAGCATTGTGCGGCTTGCCACCATTAAGTTAGCATCCCGATCATTGCATGTTTTCAGCTTGCCCACTTTGGGATCTAGGTGGTCAGAAATTGTGAGTTTATGCATTTCATGCTAACGTGTGCAAAAATTCAAAAATACCGGTTTCAGGACATTACATGATGGAGGGCAAGGACATGAGCTTGAGTTTTTATTTTGCAAAGCAATGTTGAGTAGCTCAATAGATAGGGAGAGAGGTGAGTGATGGCAAATTGCTGAATTTTTGTTAACTTTTGCAAAAATCAATAGTAGTCAATCTTGACATTGGAGGGAGAGGAACAAGTTGAGCACTAGCCTTCTTTGGTCTTGCTTTGCTTTATAGCAGCTGGAGTGAGCATTGGAAGGAGAGGAAACCAGAAAGAAACCTAAGAGAAGACACCCTCTGCTGTTGTCACCTAAGGAGGATTGCAGATTTATGATTGAAAAATAGGGTGTATGGTACTTTGAAAAGGGTTCATGCAAGGTTCATAATGAAAATTTGTTAATCTTATCTATTTAGGAGAGTCAATTTAAATGACTTAAAGAACATGAATTTGGTGAAAAATGTAGTTAGCATGATGTAACAACCTGTCAATATGAGGAAGGTAACTTCTGAGTAATTTGTTGAAAGTTGGCACCAAGAAAGATGTGTCTGTTATGTTGCTAAGTTTGAAGTAAGCAAGTTTCTGTTGCAGATGCAAGGAGAAAAGTATAGGTTGAAGCGAGGAGCTATGGATTCGCCAACTTGGTGGAGGTTACTGGTAGGGATTAATTTGGCTGGGTGTGATTAAGAATGTGCTATAGTTAGTTTGCTCTCTTAAGATGTATGGGAAAGAGGATGCAATGGATGTAGTGTTTGAGAATTTTTACTTTCAAAATTTTCTGTTGACTTAAGGTTTGATGTGAAGTTGTATATCAATGTTAGCTTGGATAGCTATTGTGACTTTGTGCTGCCCACACCTGCTTGCTAGAATTTGTTATGAACAAAGATTTTCTATATTCAATATTATGGAATGAATAAAAATTTTCTATATTCAATATTATGGAGACAACTTACAAAGAGTAACATACAAATATATAGGCCTCTTGGGTGCATGAATCAAGGAGATGACATGTCTAAGAGGTATGCGTTAACTCTCAAAATCAAGAGGTGAGTTAACTAAATCTAACTGAGATAGAGGTGGCTTTTAACTAAATAGAGGTGGCACCTATCATCAATCATGAGTTGATGAGGTAGTGGTGGCACTTGTGCACCTCAAGTCAAGGTGAACACTTGTCATTATTAGCTACTTAGGTGAGAATAATTAAATATCCTAGCATCTTGAGTAAACTTAAATAGGTGCAATAGGTGCAATATAACACTTGGGATATAACATATCCAAGTTGAATAAAATATTACATCAACACTGCCTCAAATGTTAAAGGTAGAGAAGCTGGAATATAGAAAAAGAAATAGTTGATCTTAATGGAATGTAGGTGCATGTTGATTTTGACATAATTTTAAGTGGCATCTTCATTGCTGTCAATATGGATGTCCACTAGAGCCTCGAGATTGAAATGAAATTTGAGGGTTGTGGAACCCTTTTTATTTTCATAAAGAAAAATTGTTGATGACCTCATTAAGACAATAACTATGTTAAATAAGATAAGAAATTAGGTTTTTGAATGCACTTGGCCAAGAGGTATAATAAATGATAAATAAAGATGAAGAAGGTAGGTAAGGTTCATTAAGTCTTTGGAATTAATTAATAATGGGTTTACATGTTTGCCCAAGAGTAATTTATATTCTCTTTCAATACGATTAGTTTTAAGCTCAATTCATAAGGCTTCTTTGACTAATTTAGTATGGATATATTGGGTTTTGGAAAGAATTTTAGTTGTATGAAAATAAATGTGATCTTTGGTTAGATTGTAATGGTAATGGTCTGCCAAAGTGTACTGAACTTGATTAGCTTCTGCAATATGCCCCTTGAATCTTGCTTGGATGGAGTGATTAGTTTGTTCTGTACATGTGCAAGCTTTTCTTTTATGTCTATCAAGCATTGGCTCTGTGAAGTGGAAGTGATGCTTATTGAAAATGGAACGGCATGCCCTTTCATGTGGAAATGTTTCACCATAAATCCCACAAAGAAGTTATTCCATTTTTGGAACATGAAGGGATCTACTAAAAAAAAATACCTTCTATATGACCACTTATAATATAGGTACAAGCATGCCATCCTTTACATTATGGACTATTGTTTATCTGGTTGCACGATAAATTTCTTTTGTAAAATTCTCTCGTGGTTTAATTTCTGCACTGTCTCTAGAAATTATGGTAATTGTTTGGACCATCATAATTCTTCTCAACGTATCATAGGAATTGCCATAAATGCTTCACAGGAGGAGGGGTTCATAAAACTCAAGCCTTAAACATGTGGTTATTTGATTTCAACTAAATGTTCATTTTATTATGGCATAAGGTATGGTACAGGAATGATTGTCATACACAATCTCTCTCATTAGCTCTCCCATCCCAATTAAAATATTGCCTGTTATTTTGATCTGGTGTGTATATATATTATTTCAACATTTATAATTGAATTGGATGACGTGCTTTCCATTGCTTTTGCTCAGTCTTGACTAAAGTTTGTTATTGGATGTCCTCTGCTTTTTATTTTCAGATTTTGGAAGGAAAACAATACCGATTGCAGTTTCCTTGGGTTGGTGTTGTGAATCGTTCTCAAGCTGATATCAACAAAAGTGTTGACATGGTTGCTGCACGAAGAAGAGAACGCGAGTACTTTGCAAACACTCCAGAGTACAAGCATTTAGCACACAGAATGGGATCTGAACATCTCGGAAAAGTGCTTTCAAAGGTATGCTGTCAATTTGATTTTTAGATTATCTTTTTAATTGTTTCAAATAGATTGAAAGTTTGATACTATAATCACAATTTTGTGAATATTCTTGTTTTACAATTATTTGTAATCTGTTTCTTACTGCAGCATCTTGAAACTGTAATAAAATCACGCATTCCGAGTCTTCAGTCATTAATCAACAAAACTATCATGGAAATTGAATCAGAGTTAACTCGCCTTGGGAAGCCGATTGCTGCAGATGATGGAGTAAGGATTTTGACATTTTGTTTGTCTTTTTTTCAGGAGTTTCTGTTTTTTGTTGTCAATATAAACCTTGGACTCAAGTTTGAGTACAGGAAATAGAGTTAGCTATTTCTGAAGTTAGAATACAGTGTAAGCTGAGTGTGGCATAGTTGTGTATTAGTTCAAGTATTGATGTTCACAATGAAAATTATGCCTACTAACATTTTTTTGAAGCCCCAAGAAAAATGCTTGCTAGGTTATTGTTTTAGCAGGTCTGTTTTGTTTACTTCAGCTTGATCCTGTTTTCAAGGCCAAGGCAAACTAATTATTTAATTTTATATATTTATATATGTATCAAAATTCCCCAATACGAAAATTTCATTTTGGCTTGTTAAAATACTGCAAACAAGTATCTTCATGTGCCTTGAATGTTTTCTCTTTTTGGAATACAACCTTACCTTGCAGAATAAACTTACTCTGTGCTATCCCTCGCTGTATGTTGTAAATTATAACTTATGTTAATAAATTATTATCCATTTTATCCTCACAAAGTGTAAGTTATGGTCTTTTCCCTTATAATTGATAATAGGAGACAAAGAGGCTTGGTCTAGGACATAAATGGTTGATGTAAAGCCTGGTGCTGCTGTACACATGCAGTGGTTATGACATAAATATGATTGAAATTCTCAATGCAAACAAGATAAATGCACAAAGGTAGTACTTTGCTGTTACGGATGTTAGTTGTGCGGTATTGGTAAGCTTTTCTTTTGCTCCCAATGTTACATGTCACACATTACAAATCATGTCAAACACGGAGGATTAACACTACTGGCATTCACTAATGGGGCTTGGAATTCTAATGGCTTAATAGACACAATTATGTGGTATTTGACCCATGAACAGTTACATTTCACTTTACTCCACAAGCTCTTGTGTTTATGAAGTCAATTAAAAGTGATGTTTATGTTATTATGTCAATAATATATTTATTTGAAAATAACTTTTGCCTTGATGGCCACACTATTATTTCCATTGGAAAAAAAGTTAAACAATAAATATTAAATGAAATTTCCACATATTTCTAGAGTAGCCACAGATCAAGTGAAGTAAAAAATATTTATCTGGCTAAAAATACAGCATAATGTGTGGGTCAAATGCAATGAAAATAATTAATGCCAAGAGATATCACGATTAAAACATCTATCTAAAAGATGCCCAGAGATATTACTTCCAAGGTGCCAATATTGAATTAATTGCATAGGTTAGATAGGCATGTCAAGATTGATATCTCTCAGCATCTTTTAGATTGATGTATTTAAGATATCTATGCTAGTTTGTTATCTACATACATATAATGTTCACATGCACACACATAACTTCTTTATAACCTGTATGGTTAAATTTTTTAATTACCCTTATGAAAGCCAATGGGTTTGTTATGTATAATTTGCTAGCCTGTCTGTTATGTAAGGTAGAAATATAATTGCTATTCAAGTTTCTCATTTTCCTTGTAAATTGTAAATTAACAATTCTTGTCCATCTTTTTGAATATTTGTTTTTCTATTGTATTTAAAAATTATCACCATGTATAAAGAGAAGCATTTAATATTTATTCTGTTGCATGTGCAGGGAAAATTATATGCAATTATGGAGATTTGTCGAGCCTTTGAGCAGATATTCAGAGAGCATCTTGATGGAGTGTATGCTCCATTATATCTCCATCAGCCATATTTTTTTTGTATTAAAACTTGCTCAATATATATAATCTGTGTTGTGTAATATTCTCCAAAATTTGTTGTGAAGTTTTGCTATCAATATAACCACATCACTATGAAAATATTGTTAAGTTTTCATCACAGCAGTCTTTTGAAAAGGAAAGTTCATTATTTCTTGTATTTCCCATGGTTTGTTTGATATTTTCTTGTGTATATTGGATGAGTATATACATGGGCTGTGCTTAGTATAATATTTCGAAAGCATGCATCTTATCATACACCATAATAAATTCTTAGATTGACCATTGTATTTAATATTTCATTATTGTGTCATTTTTTCCCTTTGAAACAGTAAATTCTTAAGTTCAAGCTTTGTCATTCTTAGAATGAAAAGCTTAGTTGCATATACTAGCTCTTGGAACTAATCTGAAGCACATCACAATTTTCTACAGGCGTCCAGGTGGTGACAAAATTTACAATGTCTTTGATAATCAGCTTCCTGCGGCCCTTAAAAGGCTATCATTTGAGAAACACCTTTCGATGGAAAATGTAAGAAAACGCATTACAGAGGCAGATGGCTATCAACCTCATTTGATAGCCCCTGAACAAGGATACCGACATCTAATTGAGACTTCCTTGCGCACAATCACAGGTCCTGCTGAGGCTACTGTTGATGCGGTATGACGTAAAAGTTGTAAATATAATTGCACATTTTTATCATTATTAACCTTAAAAAATGATTATTATGCATTTTAAGAACCATGAGGACTTTATTTTATATATCATCATTGTTTAAAAAATAAATACCTTGTTATTGTATATTGATTTCTTACAAGGTTTGAAAGTTATTTCCTCTCTATTTAAGCTCTAGATTGACATAGCTTGGCCCTGTATTATGAGTGTGCCTTTTACCAAGTCAATAGGTAGCTGTTTTGATTGTCAATGAGTACTTCCTGTGTTATATATAAATTATCGACTGTGGTGTTTTAGCTTTAGTTCCTATAGTAGTTTTGAGAACTGATTTTCTGAGTTTCCATAATATTTTGAGGAATAGATGACCTTCCTGTTAGCACATTATATTGTACATGCAAGATTATATTCAAGCTGATTTTATTTTTATACTAAATGAATTTTCCGTGCATTCAGCAAGGATGTGGATGAAGAAGTCAACAATTATCTTCTCAAATCATCACTTGTTTTGTTATATTTTGGGAGATTCTTTTTGCCAACATATTTAATTTTGGTTCTTTGAAAACTATTTCAATTTATCTAGTTATAATGTAAAATTGTAGAACATGATCATGCATTTTTCTAAGATAATTTTACAACTGCCATTTTACATGCCTGGTTGGGACTTGTTTTCTTTTTGTCTCCAACAAAATATGTGTATATGAGTGTGTGCACATGTGCTTGCCTGTGTCTGTGTGCATGTGCATACACATGCTTGTGCATGTTATATGCTTGTTATAACTTCTTTTGTGCATGTTTGCATGAACAGGTGTGTTTGTGTCTGTGTGTGTCTGTATGTATGACGTGGACATATATGTCTGTGCCTGTGACTGTGTGTACGCCCACGTTTGTCTCTGTATGCATATCTGTATCTCTGTGTGTGTGCTGTTGTGTCCATGTGTATCTGTTTCTGTATATGTGTGCCTGTTTCTGTGCATGTGTGCCCATTTGCATTTGTTTGTGCATGCACATGTGTGTTTGTTTGTGTGAAAGCAATAGAGATAACAATTGTACTGTAATTATCTTTTTGATATCAGGTCCATTATGTGCTAAAGGAGCTTGTTCAGAAGGCAGTAAATGAGACAGCGGTACGTTTTCTTCGTATATCTAAGTTCTATTTTCTTTCTTTGACCCTTTTCACTGATTCACCCTGGGAGAATGCTTATTATCATAATTCCTTACGTTATGATCTTAAATTCCAACTCAAGATAACTAGTAATAACTATGAACATTTATGGTATGATGATTAGGAACTCAAGCAATATCCTACCCTTCGAAATGAGGTTAGAATTGCAGCTGTTGAGGCCCTTGAAAAGTTACGAGATGAGAGTCGGAAATCAGCACTGAAACTAGTGGACATGGAATCTAGCTACTTGACTGTTGATTTTTTTCGAAAGCTTCCTCAAGATTTAGAGAAGGGTGGAAATCCATCACAATCAGTTTTTGATCGATATAATGACCCTTACCTTAGAAGAATTGGTGAGCCATGCTTATTATTTCAATATTTATTTGAAGACAATCATTTCATAAGTTTAGATATACATTTAACCATTGGACTAAAAAGTGATTCTCATGTGTGCATGGTTGAACTCAAAGTTGAAATCTTATGCTAATATATAAATATGGTTTTCTCAGGAAGCAACGTGTTGTCATATGTAAACATGGTTTGCGGCTATCTGAGGAATTCTATTCCAAAGTCTGTTGTTCATTGCCAAGTAAAAGAGGCCAAAATGTCTTTGCTTAGCCATTTCTTCACCGAACTTGGTAAAAAGGAGGTATGCTGTCAAACTTCAGGATATCAATGTGCATGATAGAGTGGAAGCAATTGGATAAAAATCTCAACTAAATGAAGGTTACTGTCATACAGAAAGAGTAGGGTCTGAGGCTCATAATACACTAAGAGAGTTGAGATATTGGCACATAATGCATTTATATAATGATGGTAATACTGTACTTTCAGCTTGATATGGAGATAAATTTTACTCTTTTTCTTCAAGCAATATCTGACAAGCGGTTGGAGAAAATGGACAGGATCTGCTTCCAAAACAATATCATTGCTCCTAGCCTATTTTTCTTTGTTCAATTGATAAGCCATTTTTTAACATTTCTTCACATAACAAAAGGGGTTTTGTAAGTTTTAAATAAGATGATTCAGAGAGGTCAGGAATTATATAAAGCTTGTTGAGACTAAATCGAGTATGTAATGGCAGATCAGTCTTGGTTCTCAGCAAAAGCTCTTTCAGAGAAAAAAATTATTATACTCAATCTAGCTACAAACAACCTCCTTTAGACTCATTAAATTAAAACCTAAAATGCATTCATTTACATTATATATTTATCCTATAGACCCCAGTCCATTAGCATAATAAAATACTTAGTGAGACTCTAGAACATATATACAAATGAATTGTCGATATATATGTTTAGTCACACACCCCCAAATATATTATCAACATTTACTAAGGTTTTAAACTGACGACATTGCTCAGAAAATAATCAAGGTTAATTGTACACCACCAGCTTAGGCGAAAAGAGATGCTCTTGGATGTACTAGCATCTTACCACAAGCCCTATGATGGCGCTTCTTGTCCGAATCATGCAATTAATAGGGATGGAGCATGCAGTTTCTTTTGCATTTAGCAGGCTATATTAATATGTTAGTGAACATCTCTATCAGTGTTTTTGTGGGCATTGTCATATCCAGTCTTATGGACTGCCTTTGGGCATTCAGTAGATTAATGTAAGTTTGTTTTTTTTCCAAATTTCCAATTTCCCAGCACTCAGAGGCTCAGAGCTGCATAACTTTTATTTGCCGTTGTCAGTGCACCTATTTATTTTCTTCACGTCAGCCATTTCTGAAGTTAGTTTAGGAGTTCCGAGTTCAGTTGTGCACTCTGTTTCTTGTAACAGTTCCACTGGCTACTTGCTTCTCGCTGGACCTTTTATTTATTTTCTTTTTCTTCTGCTATCCACTTCTCTTCTGTAGAGAAATTAGAATAGTTAATGGAACACTGTTAATTTATTGGGCTTTTCAATGGGGTTTGTTTATGGATCCATCTGTAGTAAAAAGAATTTTTATTTCTGTCATCTGAAGTCACATTTTTGTGCAGCTAAGTTTTATGATAACCCCAAAATAAAAAGTGTTTAACGAGCAATTCATGAAAAAGTAAACAAAGTTGTGTTCCTTATGTTGATAAGTTGCCATAACATTGAACTTGGAAATTTCAGTTTCTTAATTGCATCCTAAATATTTGGATTAAATTTGTTGAATTTCTATTGCTCTTGCAGCCTAAGAAGTTGTCAACAATGCTAGATGAAGATCCAGCAGTGATGGAACGAAGGGCAGGCTTGAATAAAAGGTTAGAACTATACAGGAGTGCACAGGAAGAAATAGAAGGTGTAGCTTTCTAAGGTTTGGACTCGATTTGTAATGGCAATTCACCAAGCGTGGACAATTGCATTGTTACAGAATTCATGTTTTGCAGTTCGAGCTGCATGAACTGATTATGGATACATCTACATGTGATGTGATCAGATGTTTTTGCATATTCAGATTATTTCAATTTGCTTTAAGCATTGTTACTATTTGGTCTAAATTTAGGGGTACATCCAATCTTTTGTAATCTTATGAGAACTCTGGGACAGTTGCTAATTTATTTACCTGAAGATAAGGGGTTTTCAATCTATTGAAGTTTTCCTTTCTATTTGAAAGCCTGATAGCAGCTCCAGCTTATCTCAAATTGCTTAAAGCATTATTATTTTTTGTCCATAGTATTGGGGTACATCCCATTTTTTGTATCCTATTCTAAGTTTGGGACAGTTAATAATTTAAATAAATGTATATTTGAAGGAAAGGGGTTTCAGAACACTAATGCCTATTTTTGAATTTTGGTTTTGCATTTTAACGCTTGATAATCATTCAAATGAGTTGGGATAACCATTTGAGAAAAGCATTGGTGTTGATACCTCAGGCATCACTACAAACCCAACACATTACTATTAGAATGAATAAATATCTAATTCTGGAACTCTCAAAATAAATAGTTTCATCATTCATACATTACTTTGAATGTGCCTTTGCTTTCCACTTATTGTTGTACTTTCATCATAGATTACATTAACGAGAGTTCTAGTTTCTGTGGTATTTATAACTAAACAAATTAGTAATTAAAGAAGGTTAGACACAATGTTCATGGAACAGGTTTTTGAAAGCAATATTTTGTCGATATGGCCTTTACAAAAGAATGACACCTAACCAAAGTATAATTTGAATATTCTCACAAATTCATGCCATCTTCCTCGCTAATTTGGGAACTAAATAGAATATGATCCTAAATTTTATGGAGCAACACTGTCACAAAACTCAACGAGTTCTATTAGATAGTCAATATGAAGTGGGGAAAATATCTAACTTTTGTTTTATATAATCTGTTCTGTGGTGTTGCTTTTATCGGCAAATATAGGTCAGTTATGAAGCTGCAAATATTTTGTGTAGAGCCGCTGTACAAGCTTATGACATACCTTTTAAGGTTATGTAATGCCATGGATAAAACACAATAACTTTGTGCAGACAATGTCAGTATAGCATTTTAGAGAAATACAAGCTTGTTTAGTACCATAGATATTCCTTGCAAAATCTTCTACTTGGTAAGAAAATCACCGTAAGTTAATTTCTCGTTGAGGTAATAGTTATTTTAGATTTACATGGAACTAATGTATCAGTAAACAAGAGAGCTAAGTTGCCATTTTAAACTTGTCGATGGATATGCTTAGTTATTTAGCCTCCATAATGACAGTAAATATATTTAACAAGAATTGTTGATTTCCATGTCTGAGGGCAGAAATCATTCTTTTTTAATTTGTAGATTTCCATGATTGTTAATATGGAATAGCCATCAGCAGTGGCAACTTTAAGGTTGGTAGTAAAGAATACAGCATTGTTTTTCTATGGAGTGGATACGACATTATCATTCTATTTAAAAACCAGAATGATGGCAACATCATTTTAACTTAAAACGATGTGTAAAATTTGAGATCAAATGACCGTGTATTTCTCACACAAGATTTCTTTTTCGAACTAGTCTTGAGTTGATGTGTATTTAGG
>VDFB02353689.1:78464-98198 GCA_007258455.2 Sequoia sempervirens
AGCCATTTGCCTCTTAACCCTGGGTTTCTAGTTCTTTTGTTGTTGACAGGAACTGGCCTACATACAACTTCATTCACTCTATTAGGAGGAAAGGTTTACTTCTAGGAGGGCAGTGAAGTTTGTAACTATACATAGTGCCTTGCATTTGATTGATTGAAACACTTTCATGTACAACAGTCCAACAATGCAATGGGATGTAAACTAGAGGAGCCAACGCACATTTATTATGATGCAACACAAACAAGGTTGGTTGGTGTTCATTTGGAGGAGCTTGTGCTAGATGAGTCTAGCACTAGTGATTTTGATGATGAGGAGTTGCATTACTTTTGTGGATGATGAGTAGAGGCATTGGCCAATTTTATTTTAATTCTCATTGTAATCATCATATTGACATTTTGAATATAATAGTATATTGATACTTGACATTTTCAATGCATTGTGTTTAGTTGTTTATAGTTTCAATTGTTATTTTTTATACAGTTTTTATTACTAATCTTCAAGTACTATCGTATATTTACAATGTTGTTTCCTAGCCTTCCCCAAATTTGATCTTGGGTCTCCCCATCCTTGGAACTCATCTCAAATGTCCCCCCCTTTTGCATCCTCGAAACTTTGTGGAACTGTTGTGTTTTTGTTTCTGGAAGCATATATGACGTGTCAATCTGGCCTTTTATGCTAGTTTTTGCAGCAAAACTATGATGGTCTAGCTTGCTACAGTGGTGCCCACCTTGCTATTTTGCTAATTTGCACTCTACATATGTTGGCCCAGGTTGTTTTTGTTTATTTTACATTCCATGGTGTTATTAAGACTTGCATTGAGAAATGTGCAGCAGACAACGTTGAATATTAAGGCTTAGTTTTTTTAATGAATATGATGTAATAATAATGAAAAAAGTACCGACAAGAAAACATAAAATACATATGAACGAATTTATGCTACTCAGTGTCAAGACTAGTGATGCATGGACATAAACACACTAAAGGTCAATGGAATTGATTTGTGGTGTTTATTATAATCAATATTTTAGAAAATATTGCAAATAGTTTAGGATTGCAAAAATCATTTGATTTCATTTTTTATTTGCAGGAGAAAGAACTCTTGGAGTCTTAACAAAGATAGATCTGATGGATAAGGGAACCAATGCTGTTGATGTAAGTTGCATGTTAAAATATTTCTCAGTGTGAATTGCAGTTGCATTTATTCAGAATGTCCCTTGTAACATTACAATCTTGAATCTGTTTCACTGTTTGCCAATATCTAATCTTTTACCCTAGTTGATTGTTGTCCATATATTGCATTGACGTCATTGCTTGAGTTCTGTGAGATTGGTTTTCTTATATCCAGTTATATTCCTTGTAATGCTATATCACATGCTTGTGCTTATAGACACATTAAGTTGCCTTTCCTTGTTTAATGTGGACACAATATGACAGCAAACTTGGGGTCTTGATCAATTGTCATATAGAACACAAGGATTGTGGTCACCTGCATGCCTAGGTTGGAACACATAAAAAATGCAAGATGATGAATTCTTTAGTAGAGAAAAGATTAGTGGAAGCTTAATGAATGAATAAAAAGCAGTGAAATGGCACATTCTTTATACAAGTGAGCGTTGTGAATCCTCTAGTTCCATGCATGTTGGATGAGACTTTTCTGCTCCTTCCTAAAGTATGGATGGGTGTATTTACAGGAGTGGCTGTTTATGATTCTTGAAATGTATTTTTCCTAATAACCTAGAACCACGATCTTGTTAGAAAAATATGAGTTCCTATGCAATTAGTTCATATACATAGTTTTACTTGCATAAAAAATGTTGCATTTTAGGCCTACAAAAACTTAATATCTTACATTTAATAAGTACAAACTATTTAAATGAACAGAAGGCTTATTTCCAATTCAGTTTAATTGAAAATTATCTGGTCTTGTAAATTTCCATGTCACTGAAAATTCAGGGAGAAGCGGAAGCATAGGAAAATAAGGTAGAAGATATAAACACAAGAGGTCAATTCCACACATTTCTATAAATTTGAAATATAAGATTGTAGAGTTTGCATATTTTGACATTGTACATAGACCTATGCTTATATGCTTGTCTCTACAAGGGCAGTTAATGGAGTTTCTTCCATTGTTTGAAAAGAAATTGCTACAACAAATGTTTTGATTAAGATAAAGTGGGAAGGGCCTTAACCCAATACAAAACAGCCATTGAGGCAAATAGGACAAGTCTCACTAGAGGTGAGGTGAGACTTAAAAGCACCAAACTAAGACCAGCAATGCTTTTGATCGGAGCATAGAACCAAAAAGAAAAGAGAAACAAGGGTCTCAACCCTATACATCAGATTTATCTAACAAGTCTTGAGAATGAGAAATGGAAGAGGTAGAGGAGAGACTTTTACGCCTTCTACGAACAACAGTCCAAGCGATACTATCATTCAAACTCTTGCCGCAAGGGGGAACATGAGACTCCCCCATGGAAAGACCATCAACACATGAGGGGGGAACAAGAGGACTACAAAGTGAATAGCAGATGCCATCCGCAATAGAACCCTAGGGTGGAGCGGGAACAACTGGAGGAGAAGGAGATGCCCTTGAAGGAGGAGGAACACGAGCAAGTCCCTTAGGACAAACCAAATCTGTGCCAGGAGTAGGACACTCTTTAGAAGCCTAGAAGCCTGAGAAGAGGCATCCTCAGAAGAGATAATACCTGAAACAATTAGGAGATCATCATTAGCATTCTTCCACCAAGTAGCAATCAAGAGGACAATCCGAAGCCAAGTGACCAGTAGATAAACAACAGCGGCACCATAACAAAAACCCCTCATAATCAAGTGGTTGAGACCAAGGTCGATCCCCAACCTACAAAACCACATCTTCCGTGAAGAGGCAATGAGATATCAACATCCACCTGAATACAAGCAAAGGCCAAATGTACCATAAAAGAAGTGGACACATCAACCTTCAAAAAACGACCAATAGAGTTACCAATGGCCTCATAACAAGTCTCCTCCCAAAGCTGGAGGGGGAGATTTGGGACACGAACCCAGACCAGCTGCACATTGAGTGGTTTGGTAAGGGGGTTGGAGGAGGATGTCTATGGTTTGAGCGAGAGAGAGTGCTCTCCCCAAGCCCAAAGTTGACCTAGCTTCGAGCAACAGTCCTCAACAGAAGCAAAGGTAGCAACAAAGAAACCTTTAGCACAAGGGAAGAGCTCAATCTTACCAGCCACTAAGGTCCTCCAAGAATCCAAAACCTACTTGTGCAAGTCGGGAAGAGAGGGCCAAAGGTTGGAAAAAGGACACCAATCCCCGCCTCTCGTAGAAACCGTCATTCTCAACAACATCCTCCCCACAAATCACCATCGGGGAAGGTCATAGGGAGAGGGCACACTTGAGGAGGGCGAACAAGAACAGATTTGGCGGCCAATGAATAGCTACAAGTCCCCGTAGGAGCAATAGGTGCGAAAGGGGGGCGGAGGGGGACGAATCCGCAAGGAAGGCACAAGCTAGAGAAGCCTCAGTGGGAGGCACACCACTCAAACCCTTCACAAGGGGCAAGAGTAGACCAGGAGGTCCCTTTGGTGCTGTAGAAGCTTGCCCAACAAACACGAGACTGTGAGTAGAAGCGCGTGCGACAACCGGCGAGCAGGTAGGTGCAGGGATGCGCGGGAGAAGTCATTTTTATCTAATTCGTTGTTTGCTACAACAAATGTTGAATTGAAAATAAATGCCTTTTTCAAGGAGGTTGGAATATTTGAATGCAGGCAAGATTTCTTGTAGAGATAAGTTCATTAGCATGTAGACATTACTTCTTTGGTATAGAATGGAATGATTTAACTTCACCACTTAGAAGATGCGAAACATGTTGCCATTTACAGTATTAGTATTGGTTTTTGTGTGTGCATGATATTTTATATTTTATATTTTATAGAATGGTCTAGTCAATGAATTTCTCTATAGTGGCTAGGATTCATTGAAACAACATTCTTTCACTTATAATTAACTGATTAAGTGATGAGATCAATACTTGTACATTGTGCTGATTGATTTGGGAATTAATTTGTTCCTTAATCCCAATGATACTTTTCTTTGATCAATGAGTGTGAACACCTTCCTTGTTTATAGGTTGAGCGGTTTGCTATTGCCCACTCTTGATGTGTCATGTCCAGGAAATAATTTAATAATTTAATTTAAGCTGCCCCAAAAGTAACTTTAATATTATAAGAAGGCAACTTATATTTTATTATTAAATTATAAAGTACATCAAAGTGATTTTGTCAAAAGTCGCTAGGTTGAGGGGGCAAATTAATTAATATTAAATTAGAAAGAAAGAGAATTTCTAGTGACTTCTTGGATGATGAAAATAGCAAATAGGTGTTTATAAGGAGTTGGCCTTGAGCAAAATAATCCATTGTTTGCTGCCAAAAATCCCCTTTTTGAAGATTGAGCATCTTGTTCATCTTTTGGTCAGAGGATGAAAACCCTCTTGGTTTTTGGATTGGATATGGGGAAGAAAACCCTCTTTTCCACTATAGGTGATTTCATCTAGGAATTGCATTTGTGTAGAAATATTAGTTTCAGAAGCATATTGAAGATTTCTGGAGTTGTGTTGAAAAGCGAAGGATTTTCCAGATTTTAGTTAGTTTATGGATTTCTGGTTTCAGTTATTTTGGTGTTGTGAGTTTCTGAATTTTTTTCCAGATGAAAGTATAGATTATTTGTTAAGAAATTTCAATATTATATCATATTATTTGTGGAAGATTTATATTGGATGATATCATTGGTTATTACCAAATTTAATATTGGCACCATATGGTCAGAAAAAAAAAAGTGTTGAATATTATTTGTGGTTTTGGGACTGCCGTCTTCCTCTTGGGGAATTTTTTTTGACAACAGCAGCCATATGATATTTTCATTTTCTTGGTTGCTGTACAAGTTTGAAGAGAAGACTCAATCATAGACCTTTTTTATTGGCCACAATAGTTTCTATTTGGCTAGCCTCTACTCTGGAGAAGATCTTATCATTTTATGAAGTCCGCCGTAAGGGAGGCTAGCATATTTGAGAAAGAGGTATTCAAACATTGCTTGGTCATCGCCTAAGATATGAGAAATAGCTGTATACTTAAGGCTTTGGTTTATTATTATTGCTGTGGCCTCTATTAAGGAAAAAGGGATTGCATCCCTTATTGCTGCTGTACTTATACTGATAGCTGCAGAAATATTATTGTGTGATTTTTGGGATCTAGCCATACTATTCTAAAAGGATGATTGTAACATTTGGGATGGTCGTTTAGTTGTAGTCCAAAGTTGCATGGACACAAATATGGATACAAATACGGATACGGTATCGGACACGGATATGGCCATTTTTTAAGACCCCCAATAGGGATACGGCTGGATACGACATTCGTAAAAAACACATACACGCATAGTTATTAGAGGAGATTTTCATTACTTTAAAAGAAAATAAGTAAATATACATTAAATAATATTAAAATTTAAACATTAATAATTTAGTAAATAATAAACAATTAAATTTATATTAATAAATTTTATCTATATTTAAAGAATAAATTTTAATTTTTTCAAAATTTCTAATGTTTAAAAACATAATATAAATATTAAATATAAATATAAAACTATAAACAATTAACTTTTTTAAATCTATAAAAATTAAAATGCCAAAAAAATAGTAGAGTTGCATTGGAAGAAGACCTAGAAAAATAGGTCACTGAAATAGAAAAACATTTCAGTTTTCTTCCTCATTTGGTGTAGGTTTTGTTTATACAAAACAAAAAGAAAATTGCATGATTGAAGTTTTTTAAGATTAAGTTTAGGAAGATTCATGTCATATATTTTGAAAATCAAATCACAAAGTATCTGGCACGGCTGGAAAATCAAAATTTTTTGGGCACGTGTGGGTATGGTATCCAACGTGTATCTGCGGTGTATTGTACCCGTATCTGTATTGGATACGGGGATACGCGTGCCTGGGGAGGGGCAGGGGTGTATTGTACTCTGAGTTGTACCTTTGCATTTGGTATATACTATATAGAGTGCTTAATATCAGAAATATATTATCAAGTGTTTCAGTAGAGGAGTTTCACAAGATACATCTGTAATCAGCTTTGAAGTTAAAATTAGTTGTTACATCTTCATTGGCCTTGCTTCTGATTCCAATATTTATTTTACATTCCAACTGTTGACAAAATGTCTAATTTGAGATTGTTAGACATTTTGTTTGTCATAATTCCTAGATTTGATTATAAAAGAGTTTTAATTGCTTTATCATTCATATAGTAATCATCTTTTTGGTTCAGTGCTAAATTGGCTTGAATTTGTAAGTTTGGATGGCAATGCTAGCAATACATGGTTAATTGTTTAAAGTTTCTGCATTGCATACATTGTAGCATTGTGCGGCTTGCCACCATTAAGTTAGCATCCCGATCATTGCATGTTTTCAGCTTGCCCACTTTGGGATCTAGGTGGTCAGAAATTGTGAGTTTATGCATTTCATGCTAACGTGTGCAAAAATTCAAAAATACCGGTTTCAGGACATTACATGATGGAGAGCAAGGACATGAGCTTGAGTTTTTATTTTGCAAAGCAATGTTGAGTAGCTCAATAGATAGGGAGAGAGGTGAGTGATGGCAAATTGCTGAATTTTTGTTAACTTTTGCAAAAATCAATAGTAGTCAATCTTGACATTGGAGGGAGAGGAACAAGTTGAGCACTAGCCTTCTTTGGTCTTGCTTTGCTTTATAGCAGCTGGAGTGAGCATTGGAAGGAGAGGAAACCAGAAAGAACCCTCAATTGTCACCTAAGAGAGAGGTTTGTAGGTTGATCTAAGTTGGTGGCTCTAAATAGGGAAGAACACACCAATATATGATAGTAATGGTGATTTCTGTTGCTGTGGCAAAATTGTTGCGAGGAGCTATGTCGCTGACTGAAGGAGCTGGTAGGCATTAAGGACAAGGTCACCATTGCATAAGGTGCTTGGATTTATGATTGAAAAATAGGGTGTCAAATGTGTCTTTTTTAGTACTTTGAAAAGGGTTCAATATGCAAGGTTCATAATGAAAATTTGTTAATCTTATCTATTTAGGAGAGTCAATTTAAATGACTTAAAGAACATGAATTTGGTGAAAAATGTAGTTAGCATGATGTAACAACCTGTCAATATGAGGAAGGTAACTTCTGAGTAATTTGTTGAAAGTTGGCACCAAGAAAGATGTGTCTGTTATGTTGCTAAGTTTGAAAGATCAAAGTAAGCAATTTGGAGCCATCAAAGTAAGCAAGTTGGAGCCTCAAAATGCTTATCTAGATCTACAGGTTCTGCGGAGATGCAAAGAGAAAAGTATATGTTGAAGCTGAGAGGGATATCTGTAGGTGGGCGTTTGAGAAGGATAAGGAACATCAAGGGATTCAAGTGGGAAGGCCAATGTTAGGAGCCTTGAAGGATATTCCATTCTTCTTTGGATGTGAGGTTATTCTTGCTTTGATTAGGCACCTCTTTAGATGTCTGAAAGGTTGTGGTGGCACTATGATTATGCATTTGGCCCAAGGTGATTAAGAATGCGTTATAGTTAGTTTGCTTAAGATGTATGAGAAAGAGGATGCAATGGATGTAGTGTTTGAGAATTTTTACTTTCAAAAGATTTCTGTTGACTTATGGTTTGATGTGAAGTTGTATATCAATGTTAGCTTGGACAGCTATTGTGACCTTGCTGCCCACACCTGCTTGCTAGAATTTGTTATGAATAAAGATTTTCTATATTCAATATTAAGGAGAAAACTTACAAAGAGTAACATACAAATATATAGGCCTCTTGGGTGCATGAATCAAGGAGATGACATGTCTAAGAGGTATGCGTTAACTCTCAAAATCAAGAGGTGAGTTAACTAAATCTAACTGAGATAGAGGTGGCTTTTAACTAAATAGAGGTGGCACCTATCATCAATCATGAGTTGATGAGGTAGTGGTGGCACTTGTGCACCTCAAGTCAAGGTGAACACTTGTCATTATTAGCTACTTAGGTGAGAATAATTAAATATCCTAGCATCTTGAGTAAACTTAAATAGGTGCAATAGGTGCAATATAACACTTGGGATATAACATATCCAAGTTGAATAAAATATTACATCAACACTGCCTCAAATGTTAAAGGTAGAGAAGCTGGAATATAGAAAAAGAAATAGTTGATCTTAATGGAATGTAGGTGCATGTTGATTTTGACATAATTTTAAGTGGCATCTTCATTGCTGTCAATATGGATGTCCACTAGAGCCTCGAGATTGAAATGAAATTTGAGGGTTGTGGAACCCTTTTTATTTTCATAAAGAAAAATTGTTGATGACCTCATTAAGACAATAACTATGTTAAATAAGATAAGAAATTAGGTTTTTGAATGCACTTGGCCAAGAGGTATAATAAATGATAAATAAAGATGAAGAAGGTAGGTAAGGTTCATTAAGTCTTTGGAATTAATTAATAATGGGTTTACATGTTTGCCCAAGAGTAATTTATATTCTCTTTCAATACGATTAGTTTTAAGCTCAATTCATAAGGCTTCTTTGACTAATTTAGTATGGATATATTGGGTTTTGGAAAGAATTTTAGTTGTATGAAAATAAATGTGATCTTTGGTTAGATTGTAATGGTAATGGTCTGCCAAAGTGTACTGAACTTGATTAGCTTCTGCAATATGCCCCTTGAATCTTGCTTGGATGGAGTGATTAGTTTGTTCTGTACATGTGCAAGCTTTTCTTTTATGTCTATCAAGCATTGGCTCTGTGAAGTGGAAGTGATGCTTATTGAAAATGGAACGGCATGCCCTTTCATGTGGAAATGTTTCACCATAAATCCCACAAAGAAGTTATTCCATTTTTGGAACATGAAGGGATCTACTACAAAAAAATACCTTCTATATGACCACTTATAATATAGGTACAAGCATGCCATCCTTTACATTATGGACTATTTTTATCTGGTTGCACGATAAATTTCTTTTGTAAAATTCTCTCGTGGTTTAATTTCTGCACTGTCTCTAGAAATTATGGTAATTGTTTGGACCATCATAATTCTTCTCAACGTATCATAGGAATTGCCATAAATGCTTCACAGGAGGAGGGGTTCATAAAACTCAAGCCTTAAACATGTGGTTATTTGATTTCAACTAAATGTTCATTTTATTATGGCATAAGGTATGGTACAGGAATGATTGTCATACACAATCTCTCTCATTAGCTCTCCCATCCCAATTAAAATATTGCCTGTTATTTTGATCTGGTGTGTATATATATTATTTCAACATTTATAATTGAATTGGATGACGTGCTTTCCATTGCTTTTGCTCAGTCTTGACTAAAGTTTGTTATTGGATGTCCTCTGCTTTTTATTTTCAGATTTTGGAAGGAAAACAATACCGATTGCAGTTTCCTTGGGTTGGTGTTGTGAATCGTTCTCAAGCTGATATCAACAAAAGTGTTGACATGGTTGCTGCACGAAGAAGAGAACGCGAGTACTTTGCAAACACTCCAGAGTACAAGCATTTAGCACACAGAATGGGATCTGAACATCTCGGAAAAGTGCTTTCAAAGGTATGCTGTCAATTTGATTTTTAGATTATCTTTTTAATTGTTTCAAATAGATTGAAAGTTTGATACTATAATCACAATTTTGTGAATATTCTTGTTTTACAATTATTTGTAATCTGTTTCTTACTGCAGCATCTTGAAACTGTAATAAAATCACGCATTCCGAGTCTTCAGTCATTAATCAACAAAACTATCATGGAAATTGAATCAGAGTTAACTCGCCTTGGGAAGCCGATTGCTGCAGATGATGGAGTAAGGATTTTGACATTTTGTTTGTCTTTTTTTCAGGAGTTTCTGTTTTTTGTTGTCAATATAAACCTTGGACTCAAGTTTGAGTACAGGAAATAGAGTTAGCTATTTCTGAAGTTAGAATACAGTGTAAGCTGAGTGTGGCATAGTTGTGTATTAGTTCAAGTATTGATGTTCACAATGAAAATTATGCCTACTAACATTTTTTTGAAGCCCCAAGAAAAATGCTTGCTAGGTTATTGTTTTAGCAGGTCTGTTTTGTTTACTTCAGCTTGATCCTGTTTTCAAGGCCAAGGCAAACTAATTATTTAATTTTATATATTTATATATGTATCAAAATTCCCCAATACGAAAATTTCATTTTGGCTTGTTAAAATACTGCAAACAAGTATCTTCATGTGCCTTGAATGTTTTCTCTTTTTGGAATACAACCTTACCTTGCAGAATAAACTTACTCTGTGCTATCCCTCGCTGTATGTTGTAAATTATAACTTATGTTAATAAATTATTATCCATTTTATCCTCACAAAGTGTAAGTTATGGTCTTTTCCCTTATAATTGATAATAGGAGACAAAGAGGCTTGGTCTAGGACATAAATGGTTGATGTAAAGCCTGGTGCTGCTGTACACATGCAGTGGTTATGACATAAATATGATTGAAATTCTCAATGCAAACAAGATAAATGCACAAAGGTAGTACTTTGCTGTTACGGATGTTAGTTGTGCGGTATTGGTAAGCTTTTCTTTTGCTCCCAATGTTACATGTCACACATTACAAATCATGTCAAACACGGAGGATTAACACTACTGGCATTCACTAATGGGGCTTGGAATTCTAATGGCTTAATAGACACAATTATGTGATATTTGACCCATAAACAGTTACATTTCACTTTACTCCATAAGCTCTTGTGTTTATGAAGTCAATTAGAAGTGATGTTTATGTTATTATGTCAATAATATATTTATTTGAAAATAACTTTTGCCTTGATGGCCACACTATTATTTCCATTGGAAAAAAAGTTAAACAATAAATAATGAATGAAATTTCCACATATTTCTAGAGTAGCCACAGATCAAGTGAAGTAAAAAATATTTATCTGGCTAAAAATACAGCATAATGTGTGGGTCAAATGCAATGAAAATAATTAATGCCAAGAGATATCACGATTAAAACATCTATCTAAAAGATGCCCAGAGATATTACTTCCAAGGTGCCAGTATTGAATTAATTGCATAGGTTAGATAGGCATGTCAAGATTGATATCTCTCAGCATCTTTTAGATTGATGTATTTAAGATATCTATGCTAGTTTGTTATCTACATACATATAATGTTCACATGCTCACAAATATTTTCTTTATATGCACACAAATAACTTCTTTATAACCTGTATGGTTAAATTTTTTAATTACCCTTATGAAAGCCAATGGGTTTGTTATGTATAATTTGCTAGCCTGTCTGTTATGTAAGGTAGAAATATAATTGCTATTCAAGTTTCTCATTTTCCTTGTAAATTGTAAATTAACAATTCTTGTCCATCTTTTTGAATATTTGTTTTTCTACTGTATTAAAAAATTATCACCATGTATAAACAGAAGCATTTAATATTTATTCTGTTGCATGTGCAGGGAAAATTATATGCAATTATGGAGATTTGTCGAGCCTTTGAGCAGATATTCAGAGAGCATCTTGATGGAGTGTATGCTCCATTATATCTCCATCAGCCATATTTTTTTGTATTAAAACTTGCTCAATATATATAATCTGTGTTGTGTAATATTCTCCAAAATTTGTTGTGAAGTTTTGCTATCAATATAACCACATCACTATGAAAATATTGTTAAGTTTCATCACAGCAGTCTTTTGAAAAGGAAAGTTCATTATTTCTTGTATTTCCCATGGTTTGTTTGATATTTTCTTGTGTATATTGGATGAGTATATACATGGGCTGTGCTTAGTATAATATTTCGAAAGCATGCATCTTATCATACACCATAATAAATTCTTAGATTGACCATTGTATTTAATATTTCATTATTGTGTCATTTTTTCCCTTTGAAACAGTAAATTCTTAAGTTCAAGCTTTGTCATTCTTAGAATGAAAAGCTTAGTTGCATATACTAGCTCTTGGAACTAATCTGAAGCACATCACAATTTTCTACAGGCGTCCAGGTGGTGACAAAATTTACAATGTCTTTGATAATCAGCTTCCTGCGGCCCTTAAAAGGCTATCATTTGAGAAACACCTTTCGATGGAAAATGTAAGAAAACGCATTACAGAGGCAGATGGCTATCAACCTCATTTGATAGCCCCTGAACAAGGATACCGACATCTAATTGAGACTTCCTTGCGCACAATCACAGGTCCTGCTGAGGCTACTGTTGATGCGGTATGACGTAAAAGTTGTAAATATAATTGCACATTTTTATCATTATTAACCTTAAAAAATGATTATTATGCATTTTAAGAACCATGAGGACTTTATTTTATATATCATCATTGTTTAAAAAATAAATACCTTGTTATTGTATATTGATTTCTTACAAGGTTTGAAAGTTATTTCCTCTCTATTTAAGCTCTAGATTGACATAGCTTGGCCCTGTATTATGAGTGTGCCTTTTACCAAGTCAATAGGTAGCTGTTTTGATTGTCAATGAGTACTTCCTGTGTTATATATAAATTATCGACTGTGGTGTTTTAGCTTTAGTTCCTATAGTAGTTTTGAGAACTGATTTTCTGAGTTTCCATAATATTTTGAGGAATAGATGACCTTCCTGTTAGCACATTATATTGTACATGCAAGATTATATTCAAGCTGATTTTATTTTTATACTAAATGAATTTTCCGTGCATTCAGCAAGGATGTGGATGAAGAAGTCAACAATTATCTTCTCAAATCATCACTTGTTTTGTTATATTTTGGGAGATTCTTTTTGCCAACATATTTAATTTTGGTTCTTTGAAAACTATTTCAATTTATCTAGTTATAATGTAAAATTGTAGAACATGATCATGCATTTTTCTAAGATAATTTTACAACTGCCATTTTACATGCCTGGTTGGGACTTGTTTTCTTTTTGTCTCCAACAAAATATGTGTATATGAGTGTGTGCACATGTGCTTGCCTGTGTCTGTGTGCATGTGCATACACATGCTTGTGCATGTTATATGCTTGTTATAACTTCTTTTGTGCATGTTTGCATGAACAGGTGTGTTTGTGTCTGTGTGTGTCTGTATGTATGACGTGGACATATATGTCTGTGCCTGTGACTGTGTGTACGCCCACGTTTGTCTCTGTATGCATATCTGTATCTCTGTGTGTGTGCTGTTGTGTCCATGTGTATCTGTTTCTGTATATGTGTGCCTGTTTCTGTGCATGTGTGCCCATTTGCATTTGTTTGTGCATGCACATGTGTGTTTGTTTGTGTGAAAGCAATAGAGATAACAATTGTACTGTAATTATCTTTTTGATATCAGGTCCATTATGTGCTAAAGGAGCTTGTTCAGAAGGCAGTAAATGAGACAGCGGTACGTTTTCTTCGTATATCTAAGTTCTATTTTCTTTCTTTGACCCTTTTCACTGATTCACCCTGGGAGAATGCTTATTATCATAATTCCTTACGTTATGATCTTAAATTCCAACTCAAGATAACTAGTAATAACTATGAACATTTATGGTATGATGATTAGGAACTCAAGCAATATCCTACCCTTCGAAATGAGGTTAGAATTGCAGCTGTTGAGGCCCTTGAAAAGTTACGAGATGAGAGTCGGAAATCAGCACTGAAACTAGTGGACATGGAATCTAGCTACTTGACTGTTGATTTTTTTCGAAAGCTTCCTCAAGATTTAGAGAAGGGTGGAAATCCATCACAATCAGTTTTTGATCGATATAATGACCCTTACCTTAGAAGAATTGGTGAGCCATGCTTATTATTTCAATATTTATTTGAAGACAATCATTTCATAAGTTTAGATATACATTTAACCATTGGACTAAAAAGTGATTCTCATGTGTGCATGGTTGAACTCGAAGTTGAAATCTTATGCTAATATATAAATATGGTTTTCTCAGGAAGCAACGTGTTGTCATATGTAAACATGGTTTGCGGCTATCTGAGGAATTCTATTCCAAAGTCTGTTGTTCATTGCCAAGTAAAAGAGGCCAAAATGTCTTTGCTTAGCCATTTCTTCACCGAACTTGGTAAAAAGGAGGTATGCTGTCAAACTTCAGGATATCAATGTGCATGATAGAGTGGAAGCAATTGGATAAAAATCTCAACTAAATGAAGGTTACTGTCATACAGAAAGAGTAGGGTCTGAGGCTCATAATACACTAAGAGAGTCGAGATATTGGCACATAATGCATTTATATAATGATGGTAATACTGTACTTTCAGCTTGATATGGAGATAAACTTTACTCTTTTTCTTCAAGCAATATCTGACAAGCGTTTGGAGAAAATGGACAGGATCTGCTTCCAAAACAATATCATTGCTCCTAGCCTATTTTTCTTTGTTCAATTGATAAGCCATTTTTTAACATTTCTTCACATAACAAAAGGGGTTTTGTAAGTTTTAAATAAGATGATTCAGAGAGGTCAGGAATTATATAAAGCTTGTTGAGACTAAATCGAGTATGTAATGGCAGATTAGTCTTGGCTCTCAGCAAAAGCTCTTTCAGAGAAAAAAATTATTATACTCAATCTAGCTACAAACAACCTCCTTTAGACTCATTAAATTAAAACCTAAAATGCATTCATTTACATTATATATTTATCCTATAGACCCCAGTCCATTAGCATAATAAAATGCTTAGTGAGACTCTAGAACATACATACAAATGAATTGTCGATATATATGTTTAGTCACACACCCCCAAATATATTATCAACATTTACTAAGGTTTTAAACTGACGACATTGCTCAGAAAATAATCAAGGTTAATTGTACACCACCAGCTTAGGTGAAAAGAGATGCTCTTGGATGTACTAGCATCTTACCACAAGCCCTGTGATGGTGCTTCTTGTCCGAATCATGCAATTAATAGGGATGGAGCATGCAGTTTCTTTTGCATTTAGCAGGCTATATTAATATGTTAGTGAACATCTCTATCAGTGTTTTTGTGGGCATTGTCATATCCAGTCTTATGGACTGCCTTTGGGCATTCAGTAGATTAATGTAAGTTTGTTTTTTTTCCAAATTTCCAATTTCCCAGCACTCAGAGGCTCAGAGCTGCATAACTTTTATTTGCCATTGTCAGTGCACCTATTTATTTTCTTCACGTCAGCCGTTCCTGAAGTTATTAGTTTAGGAGTTCCGAGTTCAGTTGTGCACTCTGTTTCTTGTAACAGTTCCACTGGCTACTTGCTTCTCGCTGGACCTTTTATTTATTTTCTTTTTCTTCTGCTATCCACTTCTCTTCTGTAGAGAAATTAGAATAGTTAATGGAACACTGTTAATTTATTGGGCTTTTCAATGGGGTTTGTTTATGGATCCATCTGTAGTAAAAAGAATTTTTATTTCTGTCATCTGAAGTCACATTTTTGTGCAGCTAAGTTTTATGATAACCCCAAAATAAAAACTGTTTAACGAGCAATTCATGAAAAAGTAAACAAAGTTGTGTTCCCTATGTTGATAAGTTGCCATAACATTGAACTTGGAAATTTCAGTTTCTTAATTGCATCCTAAATATTTGGATTAAATTTGTTGAATTTCTATTGCTCTTGCAGCCTAAGAAGTTGTCAACAATGCTAGATGAAGATCCAGCAGTGATGGAACGAAGGGCAGGCTTGAATAAAAGGTTAGAACTATACAGGAGTGCACAGGAAGAAATAGAAGGTGTAGCTTTCTAAGGTTTGGACTCGATTTGTAATGGCAATTCACCAAGCGTGGACAATTGCATTGTTACAGAATTCATGTTTTGCAGTTCGAGCTGCATGAACTGATTATGGATACATCTACATGTGATGTGATCAGATGTTTTTGCATATTCAGATTATTTCAATTTGCTTTAAGCATTGTTACTATTTGGTCTAAATTTAGGGGTACATCCAATCTTTTGTAATCTTATGAGAACTCTGGGACAGTTGCTAATTTATTTACCTGAAGATAAGGGGTTTTCAATCTATTGAAGTTTTCCTTTCTATTTGAAAGCCTGATAGCAGCTCCAGCTTATCTCAAATTGCTTAAAGCATTATTATTTTTTGTCCATAGTATTGGGGTACATCCCATTTTTTGTATCCTATTCTAAGTTTGGGACAGTTAATAATTTAAATAAATGTATATTTGAAGGAAAGGGGTTTCAGAACACTAATGCCTATTTTTGAATTTTGGTTTTGCATTTTAACGCTTGATAATCATTCAAATGAGTTGGGATAACCATTTGAGAAAAGCATTGGTGTTGATACCTCAGGCATCACTACAAACCCAACACATTACTATTAGAATGAATAAATATCTAATTCTGGAACTCTCAAAATAAATAGTTTCATCATTCATACATTACTTTGAATGTGCCTTTGCTTTCCAATTAATGTTGTACTTTCATCATAGATTACATTAACGAGAGTTCTAATTTCTGTTGGTATTTATAACTAAACAAATTAGTAATTAAAGAAGGTTAGACACAATGTTCATGGAACAGGTTTTTGAAAGCAATATTTTGTCGATATGGCCTTTACAAAAGAATGACATCTAACCAAAGTATAATTTGAATATTCTCACAAATTCTTGCCGTCTTCCTCGCTAATTTGGGAACTAAATAGAATATGATCCTAAATTTTATGGAGCAACACTGTCACATAACTCAATGAGTTCTATTAGATAGTCAATATGAAGTGGGGAAAATATCTAACTTTTGTTTTATATAATCTGTTCTGTGGTGTTGCTTTTATCGGCAAATATAGGTCAGTTATGAAGCTGCAAATATATTGTGTAGAGCCGCTGTACAAGCTTATGACATACCTTTTAAGGTTATATAATGCCATGGATAAAACACAATAACTTTGTGCAGACAATGTCAGTATAGCATTTTAGAGAAATACAAGCTTGTATAGTACCATAGATATTCCTTGCAAAATCTTCTACTTGGTAAGAAAATCACCGTAAGTTAATTTCTCGTTGAGGTAATAGTTATTTTAGATTTACATGGAACTAATGTATCAGTAAACAAGAGAGCTAAGTTGCCATTTTAAACTTGTCGATGGATATGCTTAGTTATTTAGCCTCCATAATGACAGTAAATATATTTAACAAGAATTGTTGATTTCCATGTCTGAGGGCAGAAATCATTCTTTTTTAATTTGTAGATTTCCATGATTGTTAATATGGAATAGCCATCAGCAGTGGCAACTTTAAGGTTGGTAGTAAAGAATACAGCATTGTTTTTCTATGGAGTGGATACGACATTATCATTCTATTTAAAAACCAGAATGATGGCAACATCATTTTAACTTAAAACGATGTGTAAAATTTGAGATCAAATGACCGTGTATTTCTCACACAAGATTTCTTTTTCGAACTAGTCTTGAGTTGATGTGTATTTAGGATGGTTGGGGTTTGGCCCCATTTTTAGCCGATAGGCTATATATAGTGAGAGGTTTCAGCCTGAAACCTGTCTCACGCCGTCAAACAACTGCCAGGTTACTGTTAAACATGAATGGTTTACAGGTTGTGGGTCACTGTCAAAGGAAATCAGATCTCCAAAATCACATCAGATTTCCTTCCGTCAGGTGTGAAATCAGATATTAATTCCCAACCGATATTTTTGTTTAGAAAGTTGCAAAAATCATGTCTCGAGCTCAAGAATGGAGCAGCTCTATAATCCTGATATTTTTAGATTTACTCACTAGTCATAAATACAGTGAAGCAGCCGTGGGCTCTGTTGGTGAGACTGCTCTATTGTCGGGGTTTTGTATAGCATTTGTAGCAGCTAGGGAAAACCCTGTCATGGCACTATGCATACAGGTGTCTTCTGTAAAGGATTTTATATTGTCGCAATGAATGTCTCTTGTTGTTGTCTGTATGTATGCTCACGTTTGCACCGTTGCTCCTTAGTCTATGTGTTCTTTTATTCTGCTTGTTAGCTATATGCCTGTTAAGGCATTCTAATGCATTCATGTGCCCTAAACTGCAAAGCAAAACTGCGTGTTAGTTTGAAGGTTGCGTACTTTTATCCGTATGCACTTGATCCGTCTGTCCACATTATCATCAGGCTCTGCCCTGATATTATGCTTTGATGGAAATCCGCAACCTCTTCCTAAGCCACTATTTTGCATCGGCAGCGAGGATACTTGCAAAAGGTTTTAGAGCTTGAATTTATATTCACCGTTTGCATTTGGCCAAAAATTTTCAAAGCCTTTT
Source organism: Sequoia sempervirens (assembly GCA_007258455.2). Taxonomy (NCBI): domain Eukaryota; kingdom Viridiplantae; phylum Streptophyta; class Pinopsida; order Cupressales; family Cupressaceae; genus Sequoia; species Sequoia sempervirens. The sequence continues at coordinate 96,675 of VDFB02353689.1, forward strand.
CAAAAAACCAGTTTGGGCACATTTTCTTGAGTCGAATAGTTGATGTGCTTTTCTTGTTTTTACAAGTAAAATATAGATGTTGCCTGTTATACTCAGCCTGTGCCAAAATGGGAGCTTTGGAACATGATATCGACATCAATCACAGCATAAAGGGTATTGGAATTTTGCGAGATGTTGTGGTTGCAAGTACCCTGATACACATGTTCGGCGATTTTCTCATCAACAACCTTGGGCATGAAATGTGGTGTAGGTGTTTGCTCCAAATAAATATTGTCCTCCATTATACTTAATCTTTAGGCTATCTTATTCGATTTATCACGAATGTCTGGATTTTACTGTGTAATGATAAAATCACACAAATCCAGAAATCTGTGATAAGTTGTTATTATAACTGTGAAAACTTTATGCTTTTAACATCTTATTAAATTCTAAATTTGCAAAAGCTTTTCAAGCTATGTGGAGATTAACGAATAGATGTAGGTTACAACATTGATTTGTCCCTTGGTCAGTTATGCTCTGGGTTTTCCCCTGCGCTGAGCTTTGGCTGGCTTCTTATGGAGTCTTATTTACCCATTTCAATTACTAATTGATATTTAATAATATACTCTATTTTTCCACTTGCTTTTATGTGTGTTCTGTAAAGTTTTTCAATCTCTTAAATAATAAAGAATGCTATACTATTTCATTCTAGTTCTCTTAGCATCGTCCAATTCTAAATACTTTTTTGATTGGTGCTATTACCCATTTGTCTGCTTCTTTTTCATTTTCGATGCACCCCCAATAGCCCACGTGTAGTAGTTTCTACATAATATTCTAAATTCATAAAGAAAATCTTGTTGCAATGGCAGTTCATGCCTTGCTCCTTGATTGACTTATTCTGTAATTAGTGATGATAGATTTATGCTATGATTTATAGTGTTTGATTTGTTATAGATTAGATTGGTGTACTTGCTCAGATACTTTGTTCTGCATTTCAAAGCCTGGAAGGAAGGGGCTGTTCCTTGCTGCCCAGAGACGTACCAAAACATACAGGGGGTTGAGGTCTAGATCAAAATATGTCTTAATTTTTGCAGGTGAATATAAGCTAAGATATGATACAACCACTCTGTTTATTTATATAAAATAAGTGTATAAAAGTAATAAGATTGAATAGGAAAAAAAGTTGTTATTGAACTAAAGTTACATTAGGACACACAATCAGAGCTGGTCCAGCTAAGATTTTAGGCATTCTTGACCAATATACAAAGAAAAATGTGACTCAATCGAGAGAATTTTATGGCCCATGCAACTCTTACAAAAAAATTATCAAGGATATTGGAGACCTACAAACACCCCTCAGTGATCTACCTATAAACAATAATTCAAAAGGGTGGATACGGTAGAGGCTGCCTCCCAACAAATCAGGAAGGTAAGGTTTTAGCACTATACTTGCAGTTGAATACCTTTTTGAGTAGTTTGTAGTAGACTGCAATGCATCTGAGAATGTTATAGGTGTGAGAATGTCATAGGTGTAATTATAATATA
>VDFB02353690.1:0-13035 GCA_007258455.2 Sequoia sempervirens
TACAATGCTTTCCAGCCTCCTTGAATTCTTTTTGCTCTACATGTTTCCCAACTAAGTTTGTTGTGAAAATCAAGCCTAAGGTACTTATACTCGTCCACTATTTCCAGTGGCTTGCCTTCAAAGATAAATTCAATCTGCTATTTTTTTCTTCGCAGTGAGAAGATCATTATTTTGTTTTTTGAAGTGTTCACTTGCATCCCGACCTCTTGGCAAAACGTTTCAAGGGCCTTCAAATATTTTCTCAAATCAAGCACAGTTTTAGCAATTAATATGAGGTCATCGGCATATAGCAGTAATTTTATTACAAAGTTGGCCAAAAGAATGCCTTCCCCACCAACCTTGTCAATCCATTCTTCCAGCTTATCAATGTAAAGCCCAAATAGCGTTGGGGAGAGCGGGCAGCCTTGTTTGACACCAATGTCACTGCCAAAGCATTCTGACATACCATCATTGGTTCTGATTTTAGCTTTGACCTGCTCGTAGAGCCTATGAGCAGCCGCCCATAGAAAGTTCGCTTTTACTAATTATTAATTAGTACAGGGCTGATTTTCTTCCGTCTTCAAACCCAAAGCGTAAGGAATCGCCTCTTTAATGTAGGAATAAACTTTACCAGCTACCTATAGGTAGGTGAGGTAGGTGAAAGAAATAAACATTAACAATGACTGCTCCATTCAGTCTACCTACAGGTAGGTGAAGTAGGTGAAAGAAATAAACATTAACAATGATTGCTCCATCCATTCAGCCTTCCTTTGGCTCCAGAAGACTCCTTTTGTTATAAATTATGAGCGTTGTAGGATTGTTATACTCATATTCAACCAAGCTTGAATTGCTTTGCTACTCAATTCTACTCTCTAAATCCAGAGTCTGAGTCTGTAACAAATCCAAGATGGAGGCTGGACTTGCTATTGCGTTTGCCAATGGTGTGATGGGAAACCTTGGCGAGATTGCATGGAATGAGGCATCTCTGCTACTCAACTTCAAAAGTGACTTTAAATGGTTGGAGAACCAGCTTAGGCAGATATGTGGTTCTCTTCAAGCTACAGATGAACTAAGTGGGCACAGTGACGCTGTGAAAAGATGGCTGGTGGAGGTAAGGAATATTTGTTTTGATGCAGAAGATATAATTGATGAGTGTGCCGTTGAGCATTTGTATACAAATACTAGTCAATCATGTCTGTGCAATTATAGTTAATTAGTCTTTAAGTATAAGATGGGGAAGAGGATTAAAGAGATCAAAGATAGGATTAGATCTACCATTGAAGAGGCAGAGCGGCTCAAGCTTTTCCATGAAGTGGCCCATTTAAGTCAGCCCTCAACTAGTACATCCACAAGAGTAGGAGAAGAGTTTAGAAGATGTAGTATCTTGGATAGAGATTCACCAGCAGTGGCCATAGACCACAAGGTCAATGAAATTCTGACATTGTTAGAGAATTAATTTAAGTGTTATTAATATTTATATGTACATGTATCTATTAAATTAATAAACTTAAATAAAATTACAATAATATATGGGTTTAAAAATTGTGAGAATGAATCATCATTTCATATTTTTGGTAGTGAAAGTTAAAATTAAAATAAAAAATAAAAGAAAAAACATACATATTAAAGAATTAAAAATATTAACATATCTCAGAAGTGTTCGTGGAGTTAATAACATCTTAAAGTCTTTTAAAAATAGAAAATAAAGCAACAACTTTTCACGGACTCTTCACTTTCTGAGACAAAATATTGAAAACACCCAAATTACAGTTGTCCACTACTTTTTTGCCAATCAATCAATTCAAGCATTTTGTTTGTCTACAAAGTTCTTTCAATCCCCATCGCCTATGAGTTGTCCCTAATTTTTTAAGTCTCCAAATTTCTTTCAATCCCCATCGCCTATGAGTTGTACCCAACTGTTTATGTCTACAAAGTTCTTTCAATCCCCATCGCCTATGAGTTGTCCCCAACTCACTAGATTAAACTTGTAGATAGAACAAACATGTCCTTGAAGTAATGTCGTGTCAGACAGTTGTTTCATTGAACCTATAGAACAAACAAACATGTCCTTAAAGTAATGTCGTATCAAATAGTTGTTTCTCGGTTGGATTACACTTAAACTAGCAGAACATCATGTCAATGGGAGGCCCCTATGTTGTAACATTTGAAGTTACTTTTCCTGGTTTCTCTTTAAGCATAATGATCAGGCTTGGAATTTGACAGCCACCCTTGCCTGTCATATGAAAATTTTGTGATGGTTTGTTCATTTAAATACCTGTCATTTTACGTTTTATGAAAAAATTTAACTGTCAAAAAAATATTTAAAGTATCTAAAAAATCAATATATTAGTAATCTATGAAATATTATTTTATAAAATAATTATGTTAGAAAATTTACAAATTTTAGAAACTATGCATGCACTCAATTAGTAAATCCAATTGCATATAATAAATTTTATTGATAATTAAATAATTATATATATGTAATTTACGTTTTAACAATGCATAGAGTATTAGATTAAGAATAATTATATTGCACAATATGATTGTTTTTTCCATATATTTATTCTCTAATTTGTAAAATTGTATGATTATTTTGACTATAAATTAATTTATTGATTTCATATGTGTAAATATCATAAAAACACATTTAAATATCAACTTCAAATCAAATCTAGCAAGAAATAATTATATAAAATTAAAAATAGTTCAATCGGCAAATTGATCTATCTAAAATCATATTTAAATATCAATTTCAAACCTATCCAGAAATAACTATATAAAATTAAAAATATTTTAATCCTTATTCAACTCATTATCTAAAATTTCATCATGCTCACCAATAAAACACAAGTACTGCTTGAAAAAAATCAAAGCTGAATCACCTGTAAAATAAATGTTGTTGAAAAAACAATGCTATAAAATGAAATTAGTTGCTATTGTTCAAATTTTTTTATAGTTTAATCTTAAATTCATCTATCTAAATGTTGTTGAAAAAACAATGCTATAAAATGAAATTAGCTGCTATTGTTCAATTTTTTTTATAGTTTAATCTTAAATTCATCTATCTAAAAACATAAATTATTTGTAAAAGGCAAACAAAATTTCAACATGCTCACCAATAAAACCAAATGCTCTATTGAAAAAATCAAAGCTAAAGAGTCACTGTACCCAAAATGCTATAAAATAAATGTTGAAAAAACAATGTTATAAAATAAATGCTTTGAAAATACAATGAAAATTTGTGCTATGTTGTTATTCATAAGAATATCATATATATATATATATTAAAAAACTATAAAATTAGAAAATATTGATAATTAGAAATAAATCTTAAATCTTAAATTTATTGTTAATTGTAACAAGAAGTTTCTAAATTATGTAGAAAATAAATCTTGTTAAAATATTCAAAAAGTAAACAATCAATTATATTTTATTTTGAAAAGATTTTGAATTAATATATATATTTTTATAATAAATATTATAAATCATATATAATAACATAAAGCAATGATAACTATTAGTAAAAATGTCAAAATCTTTAAAAAATTAGAAAGAATTATATTTAATCTTGAAAAATTCTATTCTCAACAGATTTTGAATTAATAAATATATTTATAATAAATCATATGTATTAATATAAAGTGAAATTAGAAAGAATTATTCCAATTTCCAATTATAAACTAATTTATATTTTTATCATAAACATTATTTTATATATATATATGCCTACAATAATTTTTTACGGTTTAATAATAATTTGAATTGTCATATTTACGGTTATATAAAAATGTAGCAAGTCAAATGATACGGTCTAATAAATTTTTAGGTTGTAATATATAGTCCAAAATGCAAAAAACGGTTAAATAGACCATCAAATTCATGATGGTTTCCTACCCAGTTTGTCTGCTTTTATTTTATCAAAGCAATAGAAAGTTCGCTTTTACTAATTATTAATTAGTACAGGGCTGAATTTCTTCCGTCTTCAAACCCAAAGCATAGGGAATCGCCTTTTTAATGTAGGAATAAACTCTACCAGCTACCTAAAGGTAGGTGACGTAAGTGAAAGAAATGAACATTAACAATGACTGCTCCATTCAGTCTACCTACAGTTAGGTAAAGTAGGTGAAAGAAATAAACATTAACAACGATTGCTCCATCCATTCAGCCTTCCTATGGCTCCAGAAGACTCCTTTTGTTATAAATTCTGAGCGTTGTAGGATTGTTATACTCACATTCAACCAAGTTTGAATTGCTTTGCTACTCAATTCTACTCTCTAAATCCAGAGTCTGAGTCTGTAACAAATCCAAGATGGACACTGGACTTGCTATTGCGTTTGCCAATGGTGTGATGGGAAACCTTGGCGAGATTGCATGGAATGAGGCATCTCTGCTACTCAACTTCAAAAGTGACATTAAATGGTTGGAGAACCAGCTTAGGCAGATATGTGGTTCTCTTCAAGCTGCAGATGAACTAAGTGGGCACAGTGACGCTGTGAAAAGATGGCTGGCGGAGGTAAGGAATATTTGTTTTGATGCAGAAGATATAATTGATGAGTGTGCCGTTGAGCATTTGTATACAAATACTAGTCAATCATGTCTGTGCAATTATAGTCAATTAGTTTTTAAGTATAAGATGGGGAAGAGGATTAAAGAGATCAAAGATATGATTAGATCTACCATTGAAGAGGCACAGCGGCTCAAGCTTTTCCATGAAGTGGCCCATTTAAGCCAGCCCTCAACTAGTACATCCACAAGAGGAGAAGAGTTGAGAAGATGGAGTATCTTGGATAGAGATTCACCAGCAGTGGCTATAGACTACAAGGTCGATGAAATTCTGACATTGTTAGAGAACCCTGGCGTTGGAGTTATTGCCGTGGTGGGAATGGGTGGGCTGGGTAAAACATTCCTTCTGCAGCATGTCTTTGACAGAACAAAGCATAGGTATGAGTGTTCTGCCTGGATTTCTGTTTCACAGACTTGTTCTCTTAGAACTCTGCAATGTGACCTTGCCTCCCACATTGATTTAGATATAGACAATGGAGTAAGTGCTGTGCGGGCAGCGGAGTTAATACATGGCAAGTTAGAGGGCAAAAGAAGTTTGATTGTTTTGGATGACGTGTGGAGTAGTAGTGTAGAAGGTAACTTGATGTCTAGATTTGGGTTTCCCACTGGCCGTAATAACCAGTGTAAAATAGTGGTTACCACCAGAAGTAGAGATGTTGCTGAAAACATGGGTGCCTATATCTATGAGATGCAACACCTCTCAAAGGGTGAAAGTATGAATCTGTTTTGCTTGTATGCCTTCCCGGATGGTGAGGGAAATAGGCCGCCTGAGCAGCTGGAGAGGTTGGCTCATCAAATTGTAGAAGAATGTGGGAGGTTGCCACTGGCCATAAAGACAGTTGCGGCATCCATGGCCAAGTCTTCCCTCACGTCAGATTGGGCGTCAAAGTTGGAGCAGTTAAAAAAGATAGGAAAAAAAGAGGACTACGTCATGAAGATTTTAAAGCTGAGTTATGACTCTCTTCCTCCCCATCTGAAAACTTGCTTTGCTTATTTTTCTTTCTTTCCAGTAGACACATATTTTTCTTTTACAACCTATAAAGTTGATAAAGCTATATACAAGGACTATGTAATATATTTGTGGATAGCAGAAGGATGTATTCCCCAAGAAGAAGACAGAGAACAGTGGGATATTGGGCTAAACTATTTACATCAACTTGAAAATTTATGTTTGCTGGAAGTAAACAGATTTTTTAGTAGTTACACTATACACGACTTGTTGCTTGATTTGGCTGTAAATATATGTAAAGAACATGAGTGTGAATTTGATCTTCCTTTAAAAAAAACAAGGTCCCGCAGGTTATTGCTAGCTAAAAAGGGTTTAGATAGTAATGTAATTTCAGAAAGGCCTCTTCTTTGTCAGCGATTTCTCCGCACACTGTCATTCTCTCAGAATCCTGACATTACAAGTATTCCAGAACAGTTGTTTGATCATCTGAGAGTACTCCGGGTAATGGACTTGAGCCGCACTGCCATCTCCACATTGCCAAAATGTGTTGGGAAGTTGAAACTTCTTAAGGTTTTGAATTTGTCTCACACACAGATCAGGGAGGTGCCGGATTGTGTAAGAAGACTTAAGATTCTTCAGTTCCTCGATGTTTCTTTTTGCGAATTGCTAGGACGTGTACCTGACTGGATAAGTGAGCTCAAATCTCTTTCCCATCTCAATGTAGAGTGGTGCTCACAAGAGTTAATGAGCAATTATATGCCCAAGGGAATGTCGCAGCTCTCGAGTTTGAGGACACTGAGATCAGCTTTCTTTCCACTGTCTATTGAAGAGAATGAATTTCTAACGGTTGAAGATGTTGGCAATTTGACCAATCTCCAAGAACTAAGGATCAGTTTAACAGATGTAAGGGGGTTGACAAGTGTGGAAGATGGTATCTTTGACCGTCTGGTCAAAATGAGAATTCTGGGAGTATCTAATAGAATTTATGCAAGGGAGGGTGATACAGAAGAATCCACTCTTCCCGCATTCCCAGAGAAGATGAATGTTATGAAAGATCTTCAACAGCTTCATCTAAGGCGTTTCTCCGTGCCAAGTTGGATATGTGTAATGGAAAATCTGACACAACTTTGCTTGAGAAAGTGCAGTGATTATCCATCACTCCGAAAGATGTCTAACTTACAATTATTGATGTTGACGAATGATTCGAAATGCAGAGAATTGCCAAAGGAGTTTGGAGAGAGTGGAGGATTCCCTAAGCTGGCTAAGCTGCAGATTAGACACTTCCCTCTTTTGGAGGAGTTGCCGGCGTTGGAAGAGGAGGCAATGCAACGTCTGGAACTACTATATATAGAGAATTGTCCGCAGGTTAAGAAAGTTCCAGAGGGATTGGAGCGGTTGAGGAGACTAAAGGAGATATGGGTTATGGGGGAGGCAAGTGGTGAGTTACAAGAGAGGTTAGAGGAAGGCGGGGAAGATTGGATTAAAATCAAAGCAAATAATCCCCACATCGAGATCATGTTTGGATGAGTAACAAGATTTTTTTCTTTGAGTATGTATAAATATTTTATCGACTTTGTTTCTAATATAGATTTTTTATATGTAAAGATGACCTCTCCATATATTTTTGGTCTCTACAAAGGGATATTCAATGAAGGTAGGATTTGATATATATAAATAAATAATTTTAATTTTATTTTATCTAAATTTAATTAAATGTATATATTATACAAATATTTTGGTCAATAATTTAAAATACATTTAAAAAAATGTATAATATAGAAATAGATATAACATTTGATATTAATTCAATTAGATAATTTAATTAATATATATGTATATTTAGTTTAATTTTTTTTTTATTCAGTGTTGATATATTAATGTATATATTTATCAAAGAAATATTTGATTAATAGTTTAATATATGTATTTATCAAGAAAATTTATAATATAAAAATAGATAATATTTTAATTTTAAAATATTTATTTTATAAAAGTTAAATATTTGTATGTAATTTTTAATTTTACTTTTGGAAAAGTAATTTTTAAAATAAGAAGACTAGAAAAATAATCAAGCCGAGAGCATTCTCAGTTTGAAAGCTATTGCAGTCTCAATCTCCCAAAAATGCCTCAAACTTGATCTGGAAGGTTTTCAGGGGCATTTATGGGAGACTAAAACTGCAATAGCTTTCAAACTGAGAATGCTCTCGGCTTGATTATTTTGCCAATCTTCTTATTTTTCTATTCTAAATCCTCCCATATAATTTTTGTCCCCAAACACCTTCAAATTCCAATACCTGCTAAAAATAGTAGTTGACCAAAAAAAAATTGAAAGTGGGGATTTACATTATGACGAAAAGGGTATCTAGAAATGCAAAGACATCTACAAAAGGCTAAACAAAGGAAACATAAATGGAATGCACATTTTGTTTGGGTGATACAAGATTTCCCTTACACCACTGAATGCTCCTGCATCAGTGATTCAAGTTAAAAAATTGGATCAATGTTGGTCATTTCCTTTATAAAAAGTGTGACACATTATTGAAATTTCACCCAGTGATCTAAAATAACTTATAGATGAGAAATTTCAAGTGCAACCTTATTCTTTTGCACCTAAAATACATAAGAATGTTGCAACAAATAAGAGTTTTACTGCAAAGTGATAAATGAATATCAATTATAGAAGTACTAAAATTTATATCTTTTCAATGCTAAAAAGAGCTTCAACCCTATAAGAATGCCAAGTCCATATGTAAATTTAGAAGGGAGGTATAACTAATATCCTAGAAAAAACATGTCATGAAAATAGGTGCTTGAATTGAGGATAAGCTTAAATGAATTGAGGAATTCATGGATCCAAGTCCAAGCTTCCTGGATTTTAGTGCAAAACTAAAATAGGTGCTTGAGACAATTGAATTATCCACAAAATGAACAATGAGTGATAAATCCTAGATGAGATAATTTAGATATTAGTATGGGCTCTTGAAAATAGTACATCAAGATGAATGAGAAAATTTGGATTTAAGAATCAGAACCTACAAAATATAGAATTTAGAGTGTCAAGTTCCCAAAGAAAGTGTGAGGTGCTGATGGTGATTTAATAGGGTAACCATGAGAATATTAGGTTTAAACCATAAATATATCATATAGGCTTAATATTGTGAAATGATGTATCAAAATAGAAATTATAATCCTTCCACTAGGGCTTGAAATTATTAATCCTAGTTTTATGAACTACACAGGGAGGAATATTACCAATAACTATTTAGTATGTCTCGTGATCCTAGTTGGAGAGAAATTTTTAGCTTTTCCTTAAGACAAGTTAGAATATTCTTATTTACTTTGTTGAAAATATCTAGGTAACTTTTTGACTCCTTTATTATAAAACAATGAGACTTGATCCTAAGGACCTTTAGCTCACTTGGTCAACATTTACATGATAGAATTAGTGACCATTATAAAACTATTGGTGAATAGAAATATCATTGCATAAATCATCATTAACCTACTAAATAAAGTGCTTGATGGATTGCCAAGCCTTGTAGCTTATTTTGATAATCAATTCCCCTATATCTAAATGGTTTCCTTCATAATGAGGAGAGTATATAGTCTAAGGATTTTCCAAGAAAGATACCTATATGAAACTCCAAAGGAAATAGGTATTTTAAAGATATATATTACAAGAAAAAGTGGTTCAAAATTTTGTGTTCATCTAAGAGATTTAATAGTTGTAACCATCAAGAAGGATCATATTGTAATAGTTTATTCACATGATAAACAAATAATCAATCTTAAATATGACCTATTGGTTCCCAAAATCATTTCTCACACTTCTAGAGAATTTAACCCACTTTAATACCAAGTAAACATTTTTATTGAAGGTGGATCAATCAACTTATCAATAACATGTAGATGATGATCTAGATGAATTGATAAGAGTGGATAGTTTATCCTTCACTTTGGGTGCAATTAGACATAAGAGGGTGTTCATAGAGGTAGATCCTAAATAGGATTGATCATATAAATAAAGATATAAATATAAAAAATGTTAGTATTCAATACATAGTTGATCGCAAAATTTGTCACTAGACCAAGGGCTAAACTATTAAACATATAACCTATATTAGGATGGTGAAAACATGCAAGCCATAATTCTCTAAGGTTAAAAATATTGAAGTTTGTTGGAGATGTTTCCATATGGAATAATAGCTAATCATGAAATGTAGTCTCATCATTCTTATTAATCAGCTTGCATATTTCCTATTGCTTGATAGAAAAAGGCATAAACAGTTGCAAATATTTGTTGTAGGAACTCTATGACTTATTTCTTTTCATGTACATGACAACAGAGAAATTTTTGAAGGAGAAGTGGATTAAAATTGGATATATTTCCTAATATAATTACTTTTGTTTGTCTATTTTCTTAAGCTGATGAATAAAGAATCCACTTACAATATCTATTGTAGATATTTGTAGTTTCATGTTTGACAAGAAGGATGTTAACTATTCTCAGATACTTGTAGTAGTTGTACCATCCATTTTAATTTGTATCTACTATTTTTTTCACAGAAATATTAATTACACCATGCTATTCTAGGTAACATTATTATTTGCTTTGCATTATGTCTTTGTATAAATGGTTTTCTATTTTAGTTGATTTAGGACAACTACTAATAAATTGAAATTCTTGATCTAAGTCTATGATAGGGATTTTGTTCTTAGTACTTGTACCTGTTGTTGTAAATGATGTTGTGAAAGATGCAGTTGACCGACCTCGCCTTGACTTTTTTTTGTGGTATTTTCTAGATGGAATATCAGTTGAGAACTTATCAACCTCTAATACTAAACTTTAGTCTTAGCTTTTTTTATCTTCCTAATTCATGATCATTTTGGTGGAAAACTCTTTATTTATTGTTATTATTATTTTATCATTGATGATTCAAATTAGCCTTCTAACTAGTATTCAGGTTGTTTCAAAAATTTGACTACATCAAGAACTTGGTAAGGTAAGACATTGGCTTCATCAAGAGCTTGAAAAGTAGACATTGTAATTCAGGATTTTGTCTTTGGTAGCTTTTTCACATAATTGGATCCTTAGAAGTCCAAATCTTTATTGCCTCATCTGCATTTTCTCAAGTATCATGCTCACTTAATGATGTGATGGTAACAACTATGGTATATAGGAGAGCTCGTCCTGGGATATTTGGTGGTGAGGTAATCTAGTGTTGATTATTCACACTTATGCATTATATGTCATGACTGATTTTCTTATATTGATTTCTTCTTAAAGATATGAACTTTTAACCTGTTGTTTTTGTATGTTACTTAACAATGCTTTTGTAATGCTAGGGCATCTTGAGGTAGAAGTAAGTTGGGTGTGGCCTTGCATTTATAGCTGTTGGAGGATCTAGTAGGTTATGATCTCTCATTGTAATAAGAGTTGGAGAATGCTTCATTATCTCTCTGTTCAGTGGCTGTGATACATGCAATTGTGTTGTACAAAGTTGATTTTAATATTTTTCTTTTGAATATATTGAAAAACCCTCTGAATTTCTAGTATATTAAAGGATTATAGGTTTATGGTGCATAATCTATTGTCTGATGTTGTTTGTTGTTGTATATGATGCTCAATTTAAGGAAGTAAAAAGAATCTAAAATATAGGAAGAAGTCACCAGTTGATCTCTTTTTTTCAATTCTCAAGCCACTTGAATGTTTGTTGTATTTTCTTTTAAAGGGTTGTTTATACTTTGTAGTATCTAGAGGCTTAGGTAAAAACTAAAAAAAATAGAGAAACTGTAACATGGTGGGCATGAAAGAGAAGATGCAGAGTTATGATATTTTTTTTGTTTTCTGTTCTTATATGGCCATGCTAAAGTCTTATACGAGTTTTGTCTTTTGGTATAGGAATATCAATTAAGGTTACAAACAGACTGAGTGCTCAATTATTGGGAGCCAATGGTCATGATGATGGTCTTGGGGTGGGTTGATGCTACATTGTACTAATTGATTTTTGCTCATCTCATTTTCTAACACTCTTAGCAACTAAAGCTTTGAGCAGTTTTTATCCATTTTGCATACTCTTCATAGTGGTGCACTGTCTTATTCTTTGTAGTCATTTTGTGTCCATTCTTAGCATAATTCTTGAAATGCCTAGTGCCTTACTGTTTTATGTTCATATCAGTTTTCTTTTCTTTTCAATTTGTAACCTACTTTGTTTTAACCTATTGTAGATTACAACATGCATCAAAGAAGGAACAAATAGAATATCATTGCAAGCATATGACCCTTGGTATTTTGTTCTACTTGTAAGAATTATATGTCGTCAGACAGTATCATTGCAAGCTATGGAGGATCACAAAGGATAAAATGTGGTTGTTAGAAGCTCTTTGTTTCACATGGGTAGAGTTGTATAATGCAGAAATGACAGTTGAAGGCATTGTTCTAGTTTTATCATAAGTCCACATGCATTTCCTCCTAGATAAACATTTAGATAGCTTTTGAATGTGCCTTACCAAATATAATTGTATCAAGTGGCAGTGTTGTTGATGTTGCACCTTTTAGTCTTATCACCATTGAATCCATTACTGAGCAAGCTCACTGTCATATTGCAAATTAGTGTTCTACCATAGTCACTATAATGGGAAATCTCACAGAACCATTGAAATAGGTAAAGTATATTGCCATATTGTAAAAATATAAATGTGCTTATTATTAGATCTTGGCCGTATTTTCATTTTAATAACTATATTTTCATTTTAATAAACATATTCTAAAACCTTCATTGAAATATTATTTTTAGGTTGTAGCTCATCAAATTGGAGAGGTGAACATGCACTCTTTACTTTCATCCGACCATGACCAATGAGATTCCTAGATAGGAATTTGCCATCCTTTTCATTTGAATCCTTCCAATCTTCTTTCAAGGGTTGTCCAGTTGGAATGGGAGGGCAAGCCTGCTCTAAATTGGACAATCTTTGCACCACAAATAATATAACTACATTTACTATATATTTTCATGTCTTTTCTCCTTTCAATGTTTGTAGCATTTGTACCATATCTTGGATTTGTCTTCCATGGCAACCAAAGAGTGCAGTGAAGGATGTATTTATTGGATCTTTGTTTATGCAGTTGTATGTTGTTTGTAATTCCTTTGGTTATGCAACTATTTGTTGTTTGTATATTCTTTTTTTTTCATGCAATACAAAAAAAAAATTGAATATCTATGATATTTGAGCTTTATATGCATAAAGTTGTTTGTTGATTATATTTTTTTTTATGTTAATCCAATACAAAAAAAATATTTGAATATCTATGATATTTGAAGTTTATATGCATAATTTGTGAGAATTAATTAAGTTAAATTTGATTTATAACTTGAATCATTGATTGACTCAAATAAATGACTAAACCATGACTAAATAAATGACTACTATGAATAAAATAAATGAATACAATGACCAAACATATGATTACAATGACTAAATATATGACTAAATATATGACTAAATAAATGACCAGTTAACAACAATCAATAACTAAATTA
>VDFB02353691.1:0-24407 GCA_007258455.2 Sequoia sempervirens
TATTTTTTATAAAATACATATAAATCTCTATAATTTTATTTTTTATTCATTGATAATCTCCAAATTTAAAAATACATTTTTTATTATTATAAAATGCATATAGCATAATTGTTTTTAGAAGAAATTTTACATATTAGGGGAGTCATCTTTATATGTATGAAGAGAGTGATGCTTAAATCAAAGATTATTTAGTTTTTTATGTGTTATATTTTTAGTTTGTTGCATTTAAATTTGGAAATATTGTTAACAATTTAGAGAGTTACATTTATTCTGGAGTGAGCGACATAAGGAAACAAAGGAGTGAGAAGCATAAAATTACAAACTATGCAAGGGAGTTAGAGTTTAAGAACATCTCATATCTCTTAAGTGTGTACAACATAAACATTCTCATGCACAACAAAGTGAAAACCACACTCACATTTTAACTATGACACAATAGAAAGCTTACGAATGAAAAAAAATAAGAGTTTAACAAATCTCACATATTTTGTCTTTGACGAACTCACTGACAGTAATAAATCTTTGTGAATTGATGAAGCAGAACCTATGAAAAAGATGAAAAAAAAACCTAATAAAAAGAGAAACTCAAAAATTAATGTTTGGCATCAAAGAAAACCTTAGTGAATGATAATGAAAAACCTATGAGAATAAGATATCCAGAGTGAATGATAATGTAGAAGCTATGAGAATAAGATAACTAGAGTGAATGATAATGCAGAACCTATGAGAATAAGATAAGCAAAGTGAATGATAATGCATAACCTATGAAACATAAATGGTAAACTATGACTAAAATATTTGCAATATAAACGATAATGCAAAACCTATGAGAATAAGATAAGCATAGTGTATGATAATGCACAACATATGGAATAGAAATGCTAAACTATGATTGTAATATTTACAATATAAACGATAATGCAGAACCCATGAGAATAAGATAAGCAGAGTGAATGATAATGCAGAACTTATGAAACAAAAATGATAAACTATGACTGTAATATTTGCAAAATAAACCCTAGTGAAACAAAAAGGCTAAACTATGACTATAACATTTCCAATATAAACCCTAGGGAAACATAAATGGTAAACTATGACTGCAATATTTCCACTATAAACCCTAGGGAAACAAAAATGGTAAACTATGATTGTAATATTTTCAATATAAACCTTTGGGAAACAAAAATGGTAAACTGTGACTGTAATATTTGCAATATAAACCCTAGGGAAGACATATGCTAACATATGATTGTAATATTTGCAATATAAACCCTAGGGAAAGCTTTATATGGTAAACCATGACTGTAATATTTGCAATATAAACCCTATGGAACACATATGCTAACCTATGACTGTAATATTTGCAATATAAACCCTAGGGAAACAAAAATGCTAACCTGTGACTATAATATTTGCAATATAAACCCTAGGGAAACATAAATAAAAACCTATGACTGCAATGGTTGTAGTGAAGATCAATATAAAGCTTACAAATGGAAAACAATAATGGATGTAATGAAGAACAATATAAAGCTCACAAATGGAAAACTTTGAGAGGAATACCTGGAACAATATGGATGCTGGTGCACTGGAATTTGAGTTGCTGCCTCCCCTTGTTGTTAACTCAGTGTATTTTGTGCTTGTCACTCCTCCTTTTCTTATGTCACTCATTGCAGAATAAGTGAATACTTGAAGGTTTTCACAACTATTTGAATTGGGAATTAGTTGAATTTGATTGATGCTTGTTTGGTGTGGTGAAATAAATTGTTGTCCTCTTTTGAATTTGAATTATGGGTGATATGAATTAGAGATTTGATTGATTTCAGCCATTAATTATTGAGTTGATTGGTTTGGTGGATTGTTTGAAATTGTTTCCATGATTTTTTTTTGAATAATGGCAACCTCATAGCTCTTAAAAATGGACGCAGGTGGGATATTTGTCTTCAGCTCCAATACGTGCACACCCTACTTGGCGAGATGGGACAAATTCATGCTAATACGTGTTGTAGGTCTCATGGTTGAAGAGACAGGAAAATGCATTTGCATGCTGGTTTGGTTTGTTGCACCTTGTTTATGTTGTGTAGTTGTGATTAATGTGAAAGTGATGCCTGCATTGGTGCGACAGTTGGGTTTCAAAGTTTATGGGGAAGGGTGCAAAAATTAATGTTTAGGCTATTTAATTTCCATGTCGGAATGCTACTTGTGTTATGTTAGATACAAGTTGGATGCACTTCATCATGTTTGGCTGCCAACGTGTACTTATTTTATTTCCAAAATATATATTCTTATGTGTGCATTTAAAATCCAATTTGTGTTTGAACTACTTGTGCCTATTTATGCAGGAGTTTTTTTTTAAATTTGTGGAGGACCGAAATACATGTGTAGGCCCCAACAAGCACATGTCCCATCACACGTTAGGGCCCCCGCCTATGTATCAACCCCTCTCCCCTAAGCATCCTGGTCATAATTTACAAGAGGCTCATCATAGCTCAGTGCTACTGGAGTGATAAACATAGGACAAATGTACACGAAAAGCTCATCATAAATGGCCTCATCACCTCTTTGCATCATAATCACCCTCTCTCCATACTTCTCCCTCAGCTAAATGCTCGCGTTTTCCTCAATAAGCTTCACTTGTGGGCAGAGAGGGAGACACATAGCCAACAAAGCATACATTTTCTCATTTTATTTTTTTAATATTTGATCAAACTGTGGTGATTTCTGATGAAACTATTTAGTCTTAATTATATACAATAGACCCTGATTGAATGCCTTTATTGCCTCAAAACACTTTGCAAAATGAAATGAGAATGCTGATTGATAAACTCTTCAAAGAGACTTGCAAATAATGATGTTGTGCCCATATGCTCGATGATCTTGCTGCCAGGGAATTCTCACTGAATCCATTCTACTATCATAATAATAAAAAAAAATCTTTTAGCTACTTCTCATGTGGAAGAGCTTCCCACATTATTGATTGTTGAAATTTGCATACACAGTTGGCATATGGATAAATGTGTGAAGCCCCGCCTTTTTGTTCAATAGTTTTGTAAAAAAAATGTATTTGGTGGTCATATTTGGTTGTGCATATAGCCATAAATTCATGGCACAAAAGAGTATAGCTATGTGTTTCTTACTCCCTAGTTTTGACAAGAAATATTGTCATATTACATTATAAATAAATTGTTAAAGGATCGAGTTGTGAATTGACTTGATGATACTTTCAATTGTTCAATGCTAAGAGGGAATTATTTAGACTATTAATGGAATTGCTTTTGTATAACAATGTTGGTTATCAAAATGATCCACCTTTGTTATATTTGGTGATTAGCTAGAAGAAGCTAATGAATTCTAGTTCCTATGAATACAATTGTGTGGCACCCTAGTCGGTAGATTAAAACAATAAATTTTTCATTTATACCTTTTCATGAATATATCCTCTTAAGGGTCAATATGCGTCTTTATAAGTTGCTTTTCTAGATTATGCTTATTTGTGTTGTGTGTGTATACTAATGAATATGGGTGAGTGTGTAGGAGAATTTCAATGTGATACAAACACATATTGCTTAACCTTGCGACAGTGCAAGTGTGCCAGGCAAGTGCTTTTCTTACCTTGTTATATTTTATTATTGCAGAGTTATAAATGTTAGTAATAGTAACAAAGTGCTATTTTCAATAAGTCATAATCTATATTATAGATTAGAATTTACTAATTGAATAATGTTATAGATTTATTAATAATTTATTTGTTTTGGTTAGTGTGATATAAAATTAATTTATGAATTGTGTAATGGGTATTATTTTTGTTTACAAGACAAAATAATTAGGATCAAATATTTACTCTTAACTTGAGTTATTTTGTTATGTTTGGGAAAATAAATGAAATGCTTATAATTCAACATCGAGTAATAATATGATTAGATAAATGTAACTAATTGCTATAAATCAAAGATTAACAATAAATTAAAATAAATTTAACAACTAAATAAGAGGTAAAGGGTTTAGTTTTATGATCAATGGTGGTTAAGAGATGTCACTATGGTTTTGTATTGTGCTAAAAATGTTTAGCTA
Organism: Sequoia sempervirens; assembly: GCA_007258455.2. Lineage (NCBI taxonomy): Eukaryota > Viridiplantae > Streptophyta > Pinopsida > Cupressales > Cupressaceae > Sequoia > Sequoia sempervirens. The sequence continues at coordinate 4,072 of VDFB02353691.1, forward strand.
AATTTGAAAAATAATTCCCCAATGAAATTAAATTTACGAATAAAATAAATAAATTACTGTCGGGTTGATGTTTCCTCAAAATGCTTATGAATAATCTCCACTTGAGAATGATGATTGAGAAATACATATATTTAATTATTGATAGTATTAATACACAATTAAAATAGTTAAAAAATAATAATAATACAACCTTCACTTATATACATAACTATTAATATTCAAATGATGATAGTAAGTTAAGAGAAAAATGCTTAAGTTGTTGTTTTAAGTGTAAATACTAAGTAGGAATAAAGAGTTTGAGAATATAAGAATAATCATATAAAATTAATGAAAATGTTAATATATTTAATATTATTAATTTGTATAATTAAATATATATATATATAAAAATAAAATTTAATAATATTTAAATAATAAATGAAATTTATAAAAGCATTTAAAGAATTACACTCATCTATTTTGCATGAGAGTATGGGCGATTAATTTCCCCAATGAACTCAGTTCTTATTTATTCAACATGTGGATGCGTACAGTTAAATTGTGTCCTATTTTAACAATAATGACTATGAATGAATGAATGAAAGATTTTAATGACGTCCACGAGACTAAACAGTCTATGGGACCAAGACACAGCTTAATTTTCTTTCATGCTCTTTTCTAAATCAGATCTCCTACTATTGATTTTGACTAGAAGGCTGGCCGTCTGGTTGATCTTATCCTCCTCGAATAACTGCTGCATATCGTCCATACCCAAACTATTTACATACTGTTTACGGATGTCTTCATAAACTATGCATTCCATGAGGAAGTGTCGCTCTGTCTCAACCACCCCCTTATTGCAGAATATGCAGGTTCTTTCTTCCCACGTTTCCTTAGGAGACTTCCATCTACCGGTCTCGCACCTAAGATGATGTGATCCTGTCCTCATCTGTGCTATTAACACCCTCGCTTTCCCTTTAATAGCAGCCCCTAAATACGTTTTTTCACCATGATCCTTTGTCGGGTTAAACTCTTTGATGTAGTACGCTTTTTTTCGCCCAATCTGATTTGACCACATGGCAGTCCTAAATTTTTCCTTCACGTAATCTTTTATTTCACTATTGGTGTTGGGACACTCCTGCAATTTGATGTCCCACTTGTTCAGCCACTTGTTGTTCTGCTTCATCCAAGTTTTCTTTCTACGGTTTAGCACCTCCTCCATAACCGCTTTGGGCCAACGGTGGTTGTCCATGTTTTCAATCTTCTTTAGATAACTTATCAACCGAGTTATCGCCGACGCCTCCAAGGGAAAAGCCCCCGCTTCAGCTAAAAGAATATCATATGGGACCGTGGCCTTAACTTTGAGATTGCTTGTTATTAGGTGTTTTTGGATTCTTTCAATTTGTCTCCAGCTGCAATTTGACATACTGCTTCCCCACACTTCACACCCATAAAGTACAACTGGCGTGACAAGTAAACCAAAAAGAGTTTTCTTGGTTTTCCAATCCCAAAGTTCAGCTTTCCTACATCTGTTTTGCAGCAGGAAAGAGGCTTTCCACCCTCCCTGTATCCTTTTCGTGCGACAGGTCTCCCAGCTGAGCTTATGGTGAAAATCAATCCCAAGATACTTGTATTCTTTCACTATATCGAGTGGACTACCTTCAAAAGGAAAGATATGCTGTTTTTCTTTTCTATTCAAAGAGAAAATCATGATTTTGGTTTTGGTGATGTTCACTTGCATCCCCACTTCCTGATAGAAGTGTTCTAAAGCTTTCAAATGTTCTCTTAACCCATGAGCTGTTTTTGAAATCAAAATAAGATCGTCAGCATAAAGAAGTAATTTCACTATGTAACCTGCTAATTGGATACCGTCACTTCCATCCTTGCTTAACCAAGCTTCCAACTTATCAATGTAGAGCCCAAAAAGCGTGGGAGATAAAGGGCAGCCTTGCTTAACCCCAATGTCGCTGCCAAAACATTCTGACATACCCTCACTTGTTCTGATTTTAGCATTAACCTTTTCATATAACCTGTGAACAGCTGCTCTAAACACATTTGGAATGCCTAATTCTTCCATCCTATTCCACAATTTGTCCCTAGGCACCGTGTCAAAAGCTTTCTTGAAGTCAACGAAACAGCAATAAGCTTCCATCCTATTGTTTCCCAAGTTTTACAAATGAGTTATCGATCAACTTCTTGTTCTGTAACCATTATAGCCCTTAGGGCCACGTGTCTTTCAGGCAATCTGTCAAACACTTCACGTGTCTTGCATATGCTTCTACAGTCTGCACACACGTCTTCTAGCATGGAAATTGACTTTACACCTGCCAGTTTAATTTGTTTGGAGGTTTCTAAAGCCTTTTCATTAAAAAGAAATCCAAAGGCGCATACCTGCAATCTGGGCATTCCGTGAGATCATATTTCTTAGACATTCTGTCAAACAGTACATGTGCCTTGTCCTTACTTCCACCTTTTGCAAACGTGTCTACCAGGCCTCCCCACATCTCTTTCAGGCGTTCTGCTAAACACTTCGAGAGCCTTGTCTACGTTGGAAAATGGTTGGAAAATAATTCAACTGGCTGCCCTGCTAGAATTAGGCATAAAGTTCGAAGAGGTGTTCCAGACATGAACTGATGTTGTGCCATTAGTTTCACAATGGCAACATTAAACTGCTGACCAAGCTGCCAAGCAAGAACAAGAGCAGGACCCCATGAGTGACCTTGTTGTGCAAGCAGAAGGGTCTCCTTCCTTTTCCCAACAGTCTATGCACCACATTTTACATACATGTCAAAATAGGGGAGGATGCTGGCAAGGGTTGTGGTATCAGCAAGCAGATGCAACCGTCCTCCAAAACTCTTCCTCCCTGGTATTGACCCTTCACTTCTCCAATTTGGCGAGCTGCAGCCTGTAAATAAGGTTTCTACAATGGTTTAGAGTATGTTTATTAAAATTAAAATTACTGCCAAAATCCTAATAATGCGCACATTTAGGTTTTAACATTGCAACATCCTTTACCCTACGTAGTTAAATAAATCAGCATTAAGTAAACATCTTGAATCTGTGAAATACCTTGCCGCCTTCATCTGTCAATTGCTTTTGCTTGAAATTTTCTGAAGCCTTTTCAACTAAACCATTTTGTGAATTTCCTACAATCACGGTATTCCATGGGATCACATTTCCGTTGGGCATCCTTTTTCTGAAACAGTTCACTTGCCTCGTCTATGCTTTGATTTGCTAAGCCAATCTCAGTTCGAGTGATAATATTAATCATTTTGATTTAACACTTATAATATGACAATCAACATTTTACTAGCAGCTATCAATTGTGTGCCCAACTCTATATTTAATTTTGTATATTTTGTGCAGCAAGGTTTGGTTGGGATATCATTAGATGAGTCATAATTTGATAAAAAGAGTGACTTGGATTCAATGGCTAATCTTATTATTGGTAACCCAAACGAGACGAAGCTGTACTTTAGTACTGTATATTTTTAATATCAATAATCTTATTGCTATGCCTATTGTTGGGCTTTCGACCATTCGTGATTTTGTAGTTTGGGGGCCTCGTGGTGTAATGAAATCAATGAAATCTCTGTTTTTATTGCTGCTATAGCTGAGACAATAAACATTGATCATTGCATATCAAATTTGATACATTATATGAATGTGAATTTAAAAAATTGAGTCCCTTCATATATGTGTGTGTACTATCATCCCCTGTCGTCTCCACAAACAACACATTAGACTGCTATCTCAGAAATGTGTCCTTCCACCCCAATCCTAGAAACATTGTGGATCACAGATGTAGATCATTTCCTACCGAAGGCCATGACCATATTCAAAGCTTACCTTGGTGCTCTTCTTGTGTTGGGGCCATTATTATTATTACATACACCAAATTTTTGTCAGTTTTGTTTATTAAAACTAATATTATTCAAATTGTATAGGATAGATTGAGAACAGTATTAGCAAAATACGTTTTAACTCTTTTCATCTGGTTCCCATGGGAAATTACTACTTGCAAGCGATGCAACAGAAACAACATTATGTGCTTAAGACTTTCTTTTTCATGAGTACATCAGCATGATGCATTTAATGGTTGCTTAAAGTGATAACAAAGTAAGGACAATCGTTTCAAGTGTGGCCCTAAGATGATTCATAAAATTCTTCAGGCATGTTCTTTCCTGAAACTATTTCCCTAAAATAAGAATCCATAAATGTTACCTTTCAACAGAAGCTCTAACTGACTTCACTCTCCAAGCATGTGCATAACAGAGATCTCATATGGGTGGGTTGTTGCTGAAATGATTGTAGACAAGATCTCCTTCATTTTTAAATTCCAATATAATAGTTTTACCTGTTCAATATTGCAATCTCAAGGATTAGTTGTTTTGAGGTATTCTCTATTAAACATCCAAATAGAGGTACGGTAGCTCTCTCCTATTCATTTGAGGAGTGGATACATTGTAGTGCAGCGCTAAACTATTTTATGTACTATTACAAACATGCCCAGGAACCCAACTGTATCTCCCTTTTTATGAATTTGGCTACAAATTGAGATATGCTGAGCATATATTCTTCTGCCAGATTTGAATTTTCTGTTTTGCTGGGAATAAATCATTAATGAAATTCAATGAAATATTTATCCCCATATCATTTACGCATTTCTATGTCCATGCCCTATCCAAAGCTCCCATTTTGCACCAGGCTGGGTGTATGCCAACAATATCAACCAACTGCAAAAGATAGGGAAAGAAAGAGAAATATTTGAGATGTAACCCAAGCGGATAAAAAGATAAATAAATAGAATTATATATATAAAAATAAAAGTGTGTTCAGGGCCTGTGAGAAGTGCGTTGTAGCATATAGATTGAAGTCAACTAAAGGTTTAACACACTCACATATCCCTTTTTTTCTTTTTTTCTTTTTTTTGGCACTTTCTTTAACTTGGGCAGCAATTTTCTTTCGGTATGTTGATTTTATATTTTTTAAGTATCTAATTAAAACGTTTACATGCATTTATACAATAGTGCCAAATTAATTAATATTACTGTATGTGTTTATCCATATTTTGTTCTAATCATCAAATTAATAGCTGAACACAATCCTCACAATCTATTTAATATTCATTAAGTATTATATATTTAATATTCATTAAGTATTATATAGTAGTTGATTTATTTAAACAATAGTTTGTATACCTTGTGATAAGTTGGAATAGGTGTATGTTGGGTTTTTACTTATTAACTATGAATTAAATAATAATTAAATGTGGTAAGTTGGGTTTCAAATGATCTAAGATTAATTATTGTCAACTGTTGTTGTTTTACGTAAATCAGTGAGCTGCATTGCAGAAAAAATTGCTCATGCATGTTTGGTCCTTTTGCAATAATATCTCTGGGTTCTTTCCTTCATTCTCCCACCATTCCAGATCATTTTAAATCCAGATCATTTTAAATTTTAAAATTTGGCTAAGTAACATGAAAGTTATGGTCATTTAAGATCTGCATTATTCTGCTGCAAATCGTTTGAATTGTTACTATTTTGACTTCATAGAAACTATTGAGTAATCCTAAGTGCTTAATTTATGACTTTAATATTGTTTAACATATTGCAAACTTATATAGGTGGTACTTCTTAGGGTTTCGGTTCTATAGCATGTATGAAAGAGATAAATGTGTTATGTAATGTATTTTTATTGTTGCATATTAAGGTATTTCATTATAGGAGTATTGAGTTTTATTTATTCAACTTGTAATATTCACGAATAGGTTTTGCCAAATTATTGATTAAGAGTTTTAATTACATTCATTTGTAGGATTAATCTAGTGGCAATATGAATTATCACATTAAGTTATAAATATGGGTTGAATCTTCTATCTATAGTAATTGCTCTATTTTAACTTTAGTTATTTTTGTTTAATTTCTTAACTATGGGAAAACATGAGTTAATCTTATTACAATAATGTGAATGGAAGAATATTGTTCTCATAAAACACTACATAATTGTAAGAGACAATATTACCTGATTATGTATGATACTCATTGTATAGTCTAGCATTGGTTAGTGTCTAGAAAGAGTTAAAATATATTTTACATATGTCAAATCTTGTATGGAACCTAGATTACATGAACCATATAATGTACTTAGATATGATTGACACCTAGATTTAAGGAAACATTGCCTATTGCGTATAGATTGTATTATTATATAGATTGTTCCTTACCTTTGTCTCTCTAAGTGAACACTCAAACGTAGAATCCGTTCTTAACTATGAACGTACCCATCATGTTATTCTAATTTTAGATAATGGAGTAAAGTCCCATAGAGGATAGAAATTCCAAACTAAAGTTACAAGGCTAACTTGAGAGTTATTAGAATGTTTGCTATGAAGTGCCAAATATCCAAAAGGATATGCCCTATTATTATTGTTCTAGTGCGTCTTGAAAATTTCAAATTGTCGAACTACAATTCCTCTGTAAATTATATACGTAGGCAAGGCCGTCAGAGACGAGCCCCCGAGGAATTAGGTCAGGCCCTTGGGACTGTTTCGTTTCTAAGTCATTATTTTAGACTTGTCTTTTTACCCTGACATTGTAAACTACCATTGATGTGTATAGTTTGTCTTGGTGAACATGTGCTAACTACCTTTGATCAATTGTGTGTTCCAAGTCATGTAGACCTTGCAGGAACATGTATTGGGAGTGAGAAAACCTTAGTACGATGGAATTAAGAGGTATGTTAAGTCGACCCTAAATAAATAGACTCCAATGTTAAAAATAGTAAATCAATTTTATCCTTGCTTCTAATTAGTGAGATCATTGACTATAATCGTATGTTGTGGATTATGTTGTCATTGTCTTAAAAGTAAACAAAAAAAAAAATTATTGCAAAATTAGTTAAAATTGTTATAGTTTTTTTGTTAGGATGTTTAGTGTGTAGATTTTGGGCATTACAAAATGTATGAAATTCTTGGAATATCGAATGGACCATAGTTGGCATACTCGCAGAGAACTCTTCGAGTCTTAAAAAACTCGCGAGTTTTTTCGAAGTTAACTCGCCAAACCCCCAAAAATGAGTTTTTTCAAGTTTTTGAAAAACTCGCGAGTTTTTAGTGGCGAGTACTCGCCCAAAACTCGCGAGTTTGATGAAAAAACTCGCCTGCGCAGGAATTAAGTCAGAAAACGTCTTTTATGTTGTTCATTTCATTTCAAAATCACTTGATACTTTGTGTGAGGAGCTAAAACCCCCCCCAAGCAAGGAGATATCATTTCCAACGATTTTCCATCGAGGAGAGCGGATTCAAATGCCATTTTGTGTGGATTTTGAAGGGAAATTCGATTCACAGGTAGGGTTTTTGTTTTTGTTTTTTGTTTTTGATTAATTATTTTCTTTCATTCTTCTTGCAAAATACTCATTCCAAATTGAAAAAAAGACATGATAGAGCACAAAGAAACAATTTTTTTGCATTTAGAATCCAAAAAACAAGATTCATCACAATCTTTTGTTGATTTTTGCTGATTTTTTTCATTTTTTTCACTGTTTTTTGAAATTTTCAGACCTAGGTTCATTTTTTGTGTAGAATGATAAGATTAGTTAATAATGTTAATTGATAATTCATTTAAACACATTTGTATCAATTTAAATCAAATTTAGCTCTAGATTTTTGAAGTTTTAATGATTTTAGGTTGTTTTTTAAATTTTTTTGTATTAAAAAACTAATATGTTGTACATATTTTTTGAATGTGTAGATTGATCATTGATCAGTGAATACACATTACACACTATAATGGCTTCTGGCTCTGGTTCAGGCTCAGCATCAGGTTCGCCCCCGCCCCATCAAGTTCCACCCCTCGCACACCATCATCATGGGTTCCAGGCACTCGTCCTACAGGGGCTAGAGACCCTACATGGAAATATGGTGTCAGAGGGCCAGTGCCTGGAACAGTTGTTTGCGGTGAATGCAAAAATACATATCATGGAGGCATAAATCGCCTCAAATACCATCCAGCAGGCATTCCTCGGCGTGATTCCAAGGTTTGTGGGCAGCCCAAAGAAGAGATTAGAAGAGAGATGCTTGCCCTACTTTCACTTGCTGAGGAAAAAAAAATGCAAAGGGAGAGGGCTAAAAAAGCCATAGTAGCATCCATAGCCAGTGGACATGCGCATGCCTATGGGACTCAGGAGCACGGGTCGAGCACATGGAGATAGAGTCAGATGAGGATGCAGATATTATTGGCATTGTGGGCTCTCTTCGTGGTCCACGGATTCGCACTCATGGCACATCCACAACCACACCATCCTCTAGGCCCCCCTTTTCCTCTAGTTCGACTAGAGTGCCAATGCCACCACCACCTTCATCTTCACGCAACCCACAGAGTTTTTTTGTGCCAAGAAACACACCAGGAGCACAGGTATCATTGGATGCTACAGGGTGGAACAAGGAGGTGCATGAACATGCCGACATGGCATGTGCTGATTTTTGGTATTTCAATAACATACCATTCAATGTGGCGAGTAGTCCCTATTGGCACAATATGGTCACTTCATTGACAGTTGTGGGAAAAGGCGACAAGCCACCTTCTCGCAAAGATTTGAGTGGGAGGTAAGTGACAAGTCAACTTAAATTTTATGTTCTTTAATTTAAAATTTAAATTAATTTATTATTTATGTTGAATTCAAGCTATTTTTTGTTTAAAACTTACAATTTTGTACTTATTTAATTATTTTACTTTGTACTTGCAGGTTGCTCACAAATGCAACCGAAAGGGCAATGCATGTGGTGGAAGAGCAAAAAACTAAATGGAAGAAATTTGGCTGCTCAATTCTTTCTGATGGGTGGACGGATGGGAGAAACCGCACCATCCTTAATTTTTTGGTTGCTTCCAAAGGTGAAGTTGTGTTTTGGAAGTCGGTGGATGCTTCCAACAGGATAAAAACTGCAGATACATTGTGTACGTTGTTGGATGAAGTTGTGATGGAGGTGGGGATTGCTAATGTGGTGCAAGTCATCACAGATAATGCAGCAGCGTATGTGGCAGCTGGAAGGATGCTTGAGAGTAGACATCCATCACTCTTTTGGTCACCTTGTGCGGCTCATTGCCTTGACCTTCTTTTGGAGGACATAGGCAAACTTGTTTGGGTGGCACCGATTGTAGATGATGCAAGGAGCATCACAAAATATATCTACAATCACCCTTGGGTTCTTAATTTGATGAGAGAGCATACGCAAGGGAAGGAGTTGGTGAGATCGGGTGCCACAAGGTTTGCAACAATTTTCCTAACATTGCAAAGCATTTTGGATTCTTTGGGCTCTCTAAAACAAATGTTCGTGAGTCAAGCATGGAATGACTCCATATTCAAAGAAGGCCGAAGGAGAGAGAATTTCTGCAATAGTCTTCGACCCCTTGTTTGCACAAAAAGCTACAGAGATCGTGAGGGTAACTTCAAAACTTTGATTTTAATTTTAATCTCAAGTTGAATATAAATATATATTTTTTAATTTAACTTTAAGCCTTTCATTATAAATTTCTAACTTTGATCTTTTTGTATTTTTAATCTAGGTGTCGGAGCCCTTGGTTAGAGTCCTCCGCTTGGTAGATGGGGATGAAAACCCAATGGGATACATTTATGAGGCCATGGATAGGGTCAAGGAGGCCGTCAAAAGTTATTACATGGGGGACAACCTCAAATTTGATCCCATATGGGAGATTGTTGATAGGAGGTAGAACAATCAACTCCACCAACCCATCCATGCAGCAGGGTACTTCCTCGACCCTTCTTATCTCTTCTCAAAGAGCTTCTCTAATCCTAATGGAGAGGTTATGGAGGGGCTCACAACATGCATTCAAAGGATGGAATTTGAGGTTGCAGTGAGAGACCTCATCGTCAAGGAGATGGATATATACAGGAAGGCAACTGGTAATCTCTTTTCTTCGGAGCTGGTTGTTAGAGGAAGAACCACTCTGCCACCAGGTATAAAATTCAGAGTCTTTAAATTTTAAGTTTATTTCACATGCATCTTAGAATTTGATAAAATGTGTTTTGACTTTTGACTTTTGAGTCTTTGACTTTGTTTTCTAACTCTTCAATTTTCTTTTCTTTTTTTGCAGATGTTTGGTGGAAAAATTGGGGTGGAAAAACCCCAAATCTACAAAAAATTGCCCTTTGCATTCTATGTCAGCCTTGCAGTGCATCCAATTGTGAGCGCAATTGGAGCTTGTTCGAGTCCATTCACACGAAGAAGAGGAACAAGTTAACACAAAAGCTCCTCAATGACCTGGTCTTTGTGCAATACAACCTTCAGTTGCGCATAAAGAGAGTTGAAGAAAAATCACTGGATCCTATTGACTTAGATGAGATAGATCCTTATAGTGATTGGATAGGGCGAGAGGAGCAGCCTCCATTGTTTAGCGCGGATGAAATCCTTGACTTTGAGAGACAGGAAATGGAGGATGTGGGTGCATTAGGAGTCGAAGATGTAGGGTTGGAGGACATTCTTGAGGATATGGATGAGATTCAGCCAGAGCCAGCAGCAGTAGCACCGCAACCACCACCACCAACACCATGCACACGCGACAGGACTAGAGGACCCACCCCTTCTTCCCTAGCTATTGCTAGACTAGGGAAGAGGAAAGCCTAGCATGTTGTATTTAGTTGTTGTTTAGTATTTGCTTCTAGTTCTAGTTTTACTGTTTTCATGTATCAGACTTTCAGGCTTTTAGCCATCGGGATTCCGCATGAGAATGCGATTTTGTAATCAATTTACATTAAAGTCAATCAAAATTAATAGAAAACACTTTTGTACTCATTTATGGATTCATTGGATTCATCTTGTCATTGAATTTTGCAAAAAACATGTGTTTTTAATGAAATTTAAGCAATTTTTTCATTTCTCGAGTTTTTTGCCGAGTTTTTTCCAAGTTTTTGCCGAGTTTTTAAAAACTCTCCAATTTTTCTCTTGGCGAGTTTTTTGTTGGGGCGAGTTTTCCAACTATGGAATGGACAACATCCAATGGCCTAAAAAGTTGCAATAGTTCTTCTGTTGTTATGCATCTAGTTACTCAATTTTAAGCTATTTATATCATTCAATGTGTGTCCTATTAAAATTTATTTTAGTAGCCTATGATAATAGGGTTTAAGGTAATTTAATCTCATAGAATTTTTCTATGATGCTTCTATTTAATCCTACCATTATATTGTAGTTTTAGTTGTGATATTAGTTTAGTGACATCAGAAAAAAAAAAAAAATTATATCTTACCAAGGAAAAATTCTTTTCTGTTATATCAATTAAAATTCGGAATTGTGAATATGATATGTAGTGTTTACTTATATAAAAGAGTGAAGACCACCTTTGAGTCTATATATGGACCCTAGACCAATATAAATAAAGTTGACTTACAAATCTATCTAGATTTTGGGCTTAGCCATTATTGTTATAAATACCTTCTTTTCCATGGCAAAGGATAGGTCCATGTTTAATGGGAAACATTTTCAAGATGAAGTGACACCGCAACATGAGTCTACAATTGTCACATAAGCTTAAATGGAAATAAAATTAGTGTTAGCCATTTTATGGCCATGTCTCATCAAGCTTTGATCAAACCTCGACATCAAACTTTGGGTTGGAGAGCTGCACCTTCATGGAATGATCCATAGAATTGTCAAAGTTGCCTCGACATCTCAAAGACCCATCAATCCCTGTTATGATTGACAGTGAATTGGTACTTCAAAATAGTTGTGAAAATCTCAACAACCATGCTTTTCACCACACATTAAGCATTGCAAAGTTGGGATTCAACAACACCATATTTTGGTTCACTTGGTACTTCAAAACAGTTGTGAAAATCTCAACAACCATGCTTTTCACCACACATTAAGCATTGCAAAGTTGGGATTCAACAACACCATATTTTGGTTCACTGATAGAACAACATTGATTGCATCAAGGCTATCCTTTTCAAGGATAAACATTATCAACATTCCAGCAGAGAAACCTTCAACACTCTATGAATGGACCCAACTAGATTACCATTTTCCTTAAATAGATGCACATTTCTAATCATTTTCCAGGAGCCTATGCCAACATTATAGACATGGATACCTAGGTATTTCATAAGGTTTTCCCAAAAATCCCCTCCAATAATAGTTGAAACCAAAAGATCATGAAAGTTATAGCCAAATTCCTCTTTCACCCTGAACTTTGTACTGACTTTTTCAAAGGATTGTTATAGCGTTTCCTTTAAGTCATGCCTTTTACTAATCTTAGGTCTGTGAATGTGGTTAGTAGCATTTATATTTTGTAATACAATTTCAAGAAGATCTGCTATTGAAATAAAGCTTAGTTCATAGATATTATGACTACCAATAAACTTAGTTTATTACTAACGAATCATTATTTTCATAACTTTTTGATAACTTCTAGGAGGAAGCTTGATTCTTGAGGGGGAGAATGTGAGGCATAGCTGACATTAGTCTAGAAAATTTGGTTGATTTTGTATTTATGTAGTGTGGAGATTTTGGTACATAGAAAATTATCATTTTGGGTTATAGACATGTGTTAAATCTACGTGTTTAGACATTTATTTGCTTATAGATGATGTGATATGTTTATTTAATAAAATAGACTGGTCGTAAAGTGTTTTGTTTAAATGTTTCATTTTCACAAGAATAAATGTCTTTAATTACTTTGATAGATCTTGTGATGATTTGATGTTAGAAACTTCAATAATTATATTTAATATTTGGATTATAATTTCAAAAGTGTACTAATGCTTTTATTGGGATGTTGCAAGTGGGCAGCCTAGGTTTCTTAAGAATTGGAGGCAAAGTCCAAATGCTAAAAATATAGTTGTTTTTTTTTTAAAAAAAATTTGAAAGGGGGGTTTAATATTAAGTGTAATTTCATTTTTATGATTTTTTTATTTGTGGAGGGAAATGTGTTTATTTGTGTAGTCTGTTCATTTAAGGGAAATTGTAGAGTCGGGAGGAATTGCTTTAAGTGAGGGATTTGGGAATGGTCTTTTTTACTAGTTTCTTTCTCAATTTTTTGGCAGACGAATTGGTGTGAAGTTGTGGTTTCCTAGGGTGAATGGCTGAAAGATGTTTGGGGGGGGGGGGTGAAGGACAATAACAAAGATGGAATTCTTTGCTTGGGTCTTTATGCTAATCCTAACTTGGATAGCCAAGGTTAGTTTTGTACTTTATATGGAAATTTTGATGTGTTTATTGAATGTTGTATGGATTTCATTTGTGTTGTGAATATTTGTGCCAATTTTTGTTTTGTGTAAAAAATTGTTTGTGTGGTGGGGGTTTATGGGTGTGTAAAAGGAGCAGATCTCGCTTGAGGGATGAGAGCCTCCTTTGTGTGGGGTTGAGGAGGGCGCAAAGCCTCTCTTGGGGATTTAGGATAAAATGATTTTGTGTATATATATGAGGTGATGGGTGGATGGGGTGTTGGATGGTGTATGGTTGTGGAGGTGTGGTGAATGTGAGATTTGAGTGATGAATGGAGTATGGAGTGATTGGATGAGAAGGAGTTGTGAATTTGGTGTGTGTTAGAGAAGGCTATACGCTAAAGATGGAAATGAATGTGTATAAAAATGTTGTGATGTTCCCCAAGAGGGAAGGGAATCCCCCTTCTCCCCCTTTGAAGAATCATGTGTGTGGGTTGTTTGTGAGTGTGTTTATGTTTATTGTTTTCTATTTTGTAATTTGTAGCGCGCATATGGACTTTTCCTCCCGTTTGGGGGTGGACTATCTAGTCCTATGGTTGGGTGGAGAGCAATACTGGGCTGCTCTAATTTGTGTTTGCAAGTTCCCTTTTGGAAAGGATAAATATGAAAATATTTCTTTTGAAATAATTAGATATGTAATTTGAGAATAGGCTTGGTTGGAAGCAAGTAGTTTTAGTTTAAAAAAAAAAAGAAAAAGAGAAAAGTAAAGAAAACAGTGGATTGTTTTTCCCATGTATGTATTGTGTTGCTTGTACCATTGTAATGTTATAATGCATATAAAATCGGTATTGTGAAATTGTTAATTTTGGTTACTATTCAACGAATGTAATATTGGTGTTTCCAAACGAATGTGGAGTTGGGGATGTATTCTTTTTCATGAGTCCTTGAAGGACCTCTAGTGTGAGAATCATGCATATTCTAGGCTTAGTTGGGGTGGTGGGAATAGACGAAGGATTATGGATTGGTGGACTAGGATTAGACGAAGGAATGGGATTGGATGGAAGACTAAGAGTAGGTGGAGAATTAGGATTAGTGGGGGGTCAAGATTAGATGGAGGGTTAAGGTAGGGATATTGTGATAGTAGACTAGAATAGGGAGACGTGGATGGTGGATTGATGTTGGAGGAAATAGATGGGGAATTAAGATATGCATATTGGGAAGGTGGATTAAGATGGGAAGATTGGGATGGTGAATTAGGATAGGAGGACATGGACAATGGATTAGGAAAAGAGGATATGGGTAGTGTATTAGGACAAGAGGATGTGGGTGGTGTATTAGGACAAGAGGATGTGAGTGGTGGATTGTAATAAAGGTATTGGACAGTAGATTAGGATGGGAAGATTGGGATGTCTGATTAGGATAGGTTGGCGTAGATTGTGTATTAGGATAGGAAGATGTGGATGTTGGATTAGGATAGGTTGATGGGGATCAGTTAGAAGAATTGTGTAGGATTAGGATGGTAGAAGAGGAGGATTAGGATGGGGGACATGGTGGGGATGGCAGGAGTATTAGGATGGTAGATTAGGATGGGAAGATTGGGACGGTAGATTGGGATAAGAGGATGTTGGTGTTGGATAAAAGAAATATGTAGATGAAGGATATGATGAATATGCAGACGGGGAAGATAATGGATATCCCTTCTCAAAGGTAGCATAAGGATTGCTAGTAGGTGTGGGTGAAGATTTGATGGGATAGCTTGGATGAGTGATTGAATTTTGGATAGCGGTTGGGGAAATCTTACTAGAAATGATAGCATCAAGGGGATCTATGCCATATACTTCTTGATCAACAAGACTCTCATTATCGTCGTTAATGTAATTAGGATTCCCCTTGACTACTATTTTTGGTTGCATTGGTGAAGGATAAGGATTCATGATGTCGGATGGGATGGATGTGGATTGAAGGTATGGGAATAGATGATTAGAAGGAAAGAAAAGATGATGAAAAGATAAGTAGGGTGGATTGGAAGAAGATGGAAGAAGGGATCTTTAGATTTGTTTCGATATCAGAAGATCTTGGATGTAGATGGACTAAAGCTCAGATTGGGATATGGGTTAAGCTCATATTGGGATTGGATCAAAGCTCATATTAGGATTGGATTGAAGCTCAAATTAAGATGATTGGAGGATGTGATGGGACCAAGTTCAAGGGTTTAACTAGATGACGTAAGGTGCTGACAATCAATTTTTTTTAGATTTGGCAGTTTTCAAAAATTATCAAATTTTGCCATTTTAAGTAACTACACAGGCATATATTTGAGAGTCCAGTTTTTTCCCAAAAAATTCCTAAAACTAAGGTAGGATGAATTTCCAACTAACATCCTAAATCCGATACATGCATTCTGAGTTATTAACGAAAACAATTTTTCAAAAACTGGAAAAAAAACACTAAATTGTGATTTTGAGGGTCAAGATGAAAGTTTCAAGCCTCGAAAATGTGTTGAACAGGGACCAACCAACTGAGGGTTAGTTGAGAAACCACATGCCACCTCATAACACAACCACCCGTAAAATTTTAGCCCAAACGGACACCCGAGTCAAAAGTTATGGCCTTCCGAACTTTCTGCATAAACATCAAAACCCCTAAAACGAAGTCTAGGTGATTGGGATTGATGAAATGATGATGGATATGGACTCTAATGATGTTATAAGATGTGTTAGAAGGTGCAAATGGCTTGGGAAATAGATTAACTTTTTGGACAAAGATCAAGGTACAGGATTGCCCAGCTAGGGTGCAAGATCGCCCAATTGGGGGGCAAGGTCGCCCAACTGGGGGGCAAGGTCGCCCAACTGGGGGGAAAGGTCGCCCAACTAGGGGCGAAAGGCCGCCCAACTAGAGGGAAAGGTCTCCCAACTGAGAGGCAAGGTCGCCCAACTAAGGGGCAAGGTCGCCTAACAGCTTTTGGACTCTCAGAACAGGGAAACAGACTCTCAGAATGGGCAAACAGACTCTCTAAACGAATAAGAAAATGCAGCAAATGGATAAACGGATTCTCTAAACGAAAGAACGGACCTTCTAAACGGGAAAATAGATGCTTAGAACAAGAAAACAAACTCTCAGAATAGGCAAATGGACTCTCTAAACGGATGCACTGCATAGATGAACAGACTCTCTAAATGGGAGAACAGACCCTCTAAACAAGAAAACGGATGCTCAGAATGAGAAAACGGATGCTCCTCATAGGTAAACGGATGCTCGGAACGAGAAAAAGAATGCTCCTAATGGGTAAACGAACTGGCTGAACGAATGAACGAACTAACGAGACGAATGAATAGACTGACTGAACGAAAGCTCCACAATTGGGGCAAGGTCGCCCAACTCAGAGGTCGAATCACCCCTTTTGATGAAATAGTCGAATGTGATGGGTTGGACAGGAAGTAGAATCGCCCCTTTTAAGGTCAGGGTCGCCCCTCTCTGGGGCAAGCTTGCCCAAGTAAGGGGCATAATTGCCTATTTAGTGAAGGATGGGCAATTTTGATAGGAACAATCTATGAAATGACTCAAACAAAAGGCAAGGTCACCCCTATGGACAAGGTTGCCCCTGTTAGAGGCAGAATCGCCCATGTTAAGGGAAAGGTCGCCCCTGTTAGTTGACCTAGACTTAACTTGGATAAAAATGGTTATGGCAAAGGATAGAAAACACAACAAACAATAAGCAAAAGGAAAAGGCTGACTCGACTAATAAGACATGCACTAGTTTTGCACAAAAAAGATAGTTCAAGCAGCACAATCCTAAGATTAGTAAGATGGGTATGGCCAACACAGTCCTCTATCTAGGTTGAACAAGGAAAACTAGGGAGTCCTTGATATACGCATGGTATGTGAAGCACAACCGTGAACACCAGCCCGTCACAGGCGTGAGTCAAAAGCTCCTGCGAGGTACTGAAAACTTGGACCAACTCTTCACGTCTTATCTAGGTATCACCCTAGCTTCGACGCTTCGCCAGACATGACATGACTAGATTGGGGTACAATTTTGGCTCTCCCCCCTTTATATACCCCGACGGTACACGTGGTTGGGATCGTCCCTTGGGGTGATGAAATCCCCAAGCAGGTCTCACTAAAAGAAAACACTAGACATTTTTGGCTATTCCTCAGGCTCGCACGAAGCGCAAGGGGAAAGCTTAGACGATCTAGTGCCTCCTAGATAACACAAAGGACTAAGTGGGCTATGATTTCTCTTCACCCAAGCTCTCCAAATGGCACAAGGGGATTGGATATATCAATAGCCCACTTTCAAGCACAACAAACAAATGTTTTGACTCCCCCTAATTAGATCTATGTGCCTAACTAGTATGAAAATGACAGACAAACAAGCTAACTAAGGGTCTTGGCTTGCTCGTCCTGCAACAAATATGTTAGAAATTTTAACCTCTGACCTTTGACAAACATGAAATGGTTGCACAAACGTTAGTAAAACCAAGCACATTAACTGAAAAAATAGGTTAGGGGGTCAGTACTTAAAAGACGACAAGAAACAAACTTTGGAAACTAAACTTTAAGTCACTGTTTACCTCAGAATCGCCTCTGTCAAAGGCAGAATCACCCCTATTAAGGGCAGGGTCGTTGTCTTGAGGGCAGGGTTGCCTATTCAGGAAACAAGGAGAAGATTTTCTCTTGTTTCACAGATGGGTGATTCTGCCTGTTGAGGGCAGGGTCACCCCTATTAAGGTCAGGGTCGCCCCTCTCAGTTTTAGGCTCGCCCAACTCAGTAGTAGGGTCGCCTATTTAGGAAATAGGGAGCAGATTTGCTCTTGTTTCACAGATGGGCAATTCTGCCTGTTGAGGGCAGGTTCGCCCAACTAGGGGCAAGGTCACCCCTGTTAGCTGCAGAGTCGCCTATGTGTAACCTGAACCTACAAAAATTCAAACAACAGAGCACAATAAAATAGTAGACCCTTTTGTGGGTCCCACCGGGCGTGCCAGAAATGTAATGCAGCGTGATTTCTAAACCTAAAAGATGCAAAAACAAAGAAATGCAAAGGAGAAATAACACAACACCACCTCAAGATTAGCCTAAGTTGAACTTAAACAAAGAAATATGAAACAACAAATATACCTTGTCCAAGTGATCCTTTTGGTTGGCCCTTTGATTATTGATGAGTTGTATGCTCCTTGATGGCAAATATGATGAAATGATATGCAAAGTGATCTAGATTTGATGATGAATACAATGAAATATTTGGGTATTTTGATAAGTGAATGCAAAATGAAAGTTTGATGCATGCAATAATGGAGGTTGAATACAAGTATGCAAGTGCTTGAGAGTTCTAGAGCTTGAATTGTGAATGCATGTTATGAAAAATGAGACAAAATCTTCCATTTTAAAAGAAGAGTCTCTAGAGAATTCAATGGCTAGGATTTAGCCAACATGGACAAGATGGAGGGTTGTGGTGAGTTGAAAACTCACAAGCCCTCACATTTTTCCATGTGGAAGGAGAGGTGGCAAAAGGACATGTGAGGTGGAGGTACTTGCAAGTACCTTGGGATTAGGGGAAGATTTCCTCAAAAAGGAAGTTTTTGTCCCCATGTGGGAATGATGGTGACAAGTGAGAAATTTTAGAATTTCTTACTTATCACCATGGGGAAGAGAAGTTGTTGGGGGAATAAATGTGAATTTTAAATTCACATGATTTGGGAGTACCTTGAAGATAAGACAAGGTCCTCATAAAGAAGGTCTCGGTCCCATGTGACTGATGTGACTTATGAAGTAATTTAGAATTTCCCAACAACCTTCATGGGGAAGAGGGTATGTGACGCCCCGCCACGCAAACCCCAAAGGACAACAGAAACAACAAATTACTGCACATTTTTTTTTTACAAAAGAACAATACATAAGATAAACATGAACATATATTACATATAAGGCAATTATACAATTACAAAGAGCATTACGTCCTCTGGGGTACACGAGACGACATCACGAAATCCTAAAAGTAAAATCATAACGTTGACAAACGAATCGAGATTACACAAAAATAACATTTAACCATCCATGATCCAAAAAGATGAAAAGGGTACATACAACATTTTATTAATAGTTCAATATGACAATTGTGGAGTATATTTCCACAAATACAACACATCAGATAGCGGCTACCACATAAAGTTTACAAGGTAAGGTAATACATTATAGTCGTTTTAGGAGTACATTACATTATTTTAGGGGTACATTACATTGCTTCAGGAGTACATATGCATCCTGTCGTGCAGAGGAAAAGATACATCAATTGCAAGAATGTTACATAATTGAACATGGTACAATAGAATTGATGAAGAGTTTTGGATCAACAACATCAACACGAACTCGGATTGGGGACCCAATGGGGTGCATAGCACGTTCCACCCGACCATGTGGACCCGAAGGATCACCCCTCATGCTAGGAGTTGACAAGAAAGATCCCCATTCCTCAACCAAAATAGTCAAATGAACCAATAGCAAGCCAGACTCCACAACAAGGATAATAACATAAGATAACAACCCATAACATTGCCATCACATAGCCACAACAAAATAATGAAAAATTCCAACAAAACCAAATGCCAATATCATAGATCAACACTAAGTAACCATAAGAGGTGCCAACAACAATAAGATCCAAATCCTTCAAATGAAATCGCAATATCAACCAACAATAAATAACAAGGGCACCTTTCATTAACATCAATCAAGTAGCCATGAGGCATGTGTGCAACACCAAAAGATAGAACTTGGAGGCTTCAACAACAATCACCAAGAACCAATTGCCTCAACAACATCAACAATTCAAACAACACTCCCAGAGACTACCAAACAAAGGAAGATAAATGGGTACTGTAGGAGAGTGTCATCGCATGACCTTGCATGGATTAGTCAGGCAACCTATCACAAGGTACCGCCTCCATCTATGGTTATCCAGGCTGCCTATCTCAAGGCGACTACTCCATAGGGTGACTCATGCAAGACCACTTACCTTTCATGAGGACAAGGTAGTGATCTTACCAACCAGGTCTTCTCATCCCATCCTTAGCCTGCGAAAGCACTAACGATATGGGTGAGACTCATAATTAATCTTGTTTAGTGTTTAACTACCCAAATCCACTAATTAATTTTATTAGGTTATCGCTTATTAAACAACTC
>VDFB02353692.1:0-52500 GCA_007258455.2 Sequoia sempervirens
CTCTATTACTTCAAATAATGAATACAAGATATCACCAATTACAAACCTTCTTCAACACAAACACCTATTATGGAGTGATTATGTCAGCGCTTCATTACCTGCAAAAAAACTATGCATTCTACAACTCAAGGCACTCAATAAATAGAGTGTTACAAGCTTCAAGAAGCATCTAGAAGGTGAGGGGCATCCAAATCCACATGGCCCAATATTCAATGCCTTGGACATGCATTTGGACACATGTAACATATTCCCTTACACCCCTTACAATTTTCATACATGTAAATATTCCTTCCTCAAGCTTGGACGCCTAGAATATGCTAAAAATAGCTTATGATAGATGCCTTACACATCTTACAGTTTTCATAGAATATGTCATAGCTGATATCAGCTACAACTGTAAGAGAATATGTCATAACTAACTAAAAATAGTTGATTCTCTTACATCTTGTCATAACCCAACTTGGGTGCCAACTTTCACCCATGCATTCAAAGATGCCTTATGACACATCATAGAATTTGTCATATGTCATAGATTCCAAAGTGGGATGCCTATGTCCACTTGTGATGATGATGTGTCATCTAGTCACCTCCAACAGGGATGCCACCCAGCCGGTGGGTCCCAAATTTTGACATGACACCATAGGAATTTAAATAATACAAATAAATACATTAATTACATCAATTAAATCAATGTTAGGACTCTAAGGTTGAGACACCTCAATCCCAACATATTTGTCCTATTATCTAAAGATGTAGAGTTTGAATGGACAATTGCTTATCAAACTACATTTAAAGCTCTCAAGGAAACACTAACTAAGACACCTTTCTTGAGAGGACTAAATTGGAATCTCCCTTTTCATATTCATATAGATGCTTCTAATTTTGCAATAGGAGCAGTGCTAGGATAGAAGGAAGGAAACAAAGAGTATGCCATATATTATTTCAGCAAAATATTCAAGGGGAAAAACTCAATTATATGGTGATTGAAAAGGAGATGTTAGCAGTGGTTCATACAATAAATAAATTCAAACATTACATTACAGAATATTCAATGTTCACACATAATGATCATACAAAAATAAGGTATCTCATGAACAAACCAGTGGTTGGTGGCAGGCTTGTCAGGTGGTTACTGCTACTACAAGAATTTGATATTACCATTCTAGATAAGCCAAGTAAAGCCAATGTAGTGGCAGATTTTCTATGTAGACTACCAACCAAATTAGAAGAAGATGTTGATGATGACTCTTTCCCAGATGAGAATTTATTTGTTCTATCTCTACATGCACCTTGGTATGCAGATATTGCCAACCATCTTGTAGCAGGAAAGACACCACCCCATTTCTCACCAAGGGAAAAGAGGCAATTAGTTCAAAAGAGTTTTCCCTAATCATAGATAGTTGGATACTTATTCTACAAAATCCTAGACAACATAATGAGAAGATGCATCCAAGAAGATGAAGTATATGATATCCTCAGAGCATGCCATGATGAACCCTATGGGGGGCACTTTTCAATAAAGAGGATAACTCTTAATATTCAAAATACTAGCTATTATTGACCAACTCTTCATAATGATGCAGTAAAATATACTAGGAGTTGTTATAGATGTCAAAGAATGAGAAGACCAACAAAAACTAATGAAATCTCATTGCAACCATATCTAGCAATAACACCATTTGACAAATGGGGATTAGACTTTATTGGCCCCATCTCACCAACATCAAACAATAAAGAGTACATAATGGTATGTAAAAACTACCTTATAAAATTGGTAGAGGTTAAGGCTTTACACTTTGCAAGAGATGTGAATGTGGCAAAGTTTCTCTATGAAGACATATTTACAAGATACGATGTTCCAAGATAAATTGTCACAGACCAAGGACCCCAGTTTACATCTGATCTCTACACAAAATTAGTTTAATAATATGAGATTAGGCACAAAAATTCAACACCTTATCACCCTCAAGAAAATAGGTAGGTGAAAGTCACAAATAGGGAAATTAAAAACATCCTCACAAAGATAGTGCAACATCATAGGAAGGATTGGGTAGCCAAGTTACCTAAGGCAATTTGGGCTTATAAAAAAACTTGGAAGATCACAACAATATTTACACCATATGAACTGGTGTATGGTAAAAACATAGTCCTTCTTATAGAGTTTGAGTATAAGACATTGAGGACAATAGTAAAATTGGGCATGGATTTGTCAACGACACAACAGGACAGGTTGTACAACCTGAATGTATTAGATGAAATAAGAATAGAAATCATACACCACACTAAAGTTATCCAAAATCAAAGGATCAATTGGCATGATTCGTTTATTAAGACAAAGCAATTTAGTGTAGGTGATTGGGCTCTACTTTATGACTCTAGATACAAAGATTACAAATGGAAATTGCAAACTAGATGGCTTGGGCCATATGAAATAAGGATAGTCTTTCCAAATGGAGAAGTGCAGCTACAGACAATTGATGAAGTAAGGTTCTCATTTCTATTCAATGGTTACAAATAGAAGCTCTATAAGAAACCATTGCAAAAGGATGACTTCCTTCTTACATTATAACAACAGTTTGAACCTAACATGGGAAATTCAACAACAACAAAAAACCAGCTCTACAAATGTATTAGTAGACAAGCTACATAGCTCACCCACTGATGTTCCATAGGTATAATTTCTTCACATATTTCACAGGCAGACACCGTGTAGGTGACAATCAACAATCTTCGTTTCTTCAACCAATGAGCAGATGCAGAAGGGACTTGTAGCAAAACGAACAAAAAAAAAGGGACCTATTATAACATGCACCCATAGCATTCACATATCCATAATAATATATATCCATTCATATTGCATTTACATCATCTTTTTCACCCATGTAGTCATATACATGTCCATTTCATTCCATCACATCACATTTTCATCTCTACCATACCCCTCAATAGTTATCACTTCACCCAAATCGTACTTTGTGTAACCTTTTATTTTCATCCATCACTTTAGCCTCATACACACGTGTCACTTATTCATTGCATATCATAACTCCACGTAGCTCAAATCCATCATGGCACATCTTTTCAAAAATTAATTGCATGACACAATTCAACTTCTACACGCAAGTTGCAAATCAATTCCAATAATAACTCTAGGTACACTCCGTTTTCACAATCATAATTATCATTTAAGCTTTACAAATTTTATGTATACTTATTGATTCATTCAAGCATGTCAAATAACTTATTTTAAATTTCCACTACTTTCCATTTATATCTTCATCCTATCTGTATGAGCTAAGTGTGGACACTTAGAAGGCTTAGTTAGGGGGAGGGTATTCAAGAATATTATTCCTCAATTTTTTTCCATTTAAAACTTTGTTTTTATCATTTTATTTTCCACCATCACCAAGATACAAAGAGCTCAGTAGAAGAATTTAGAGGTGTATTTTGGTGTTATAGCATACAACAAAGCATAAGCAGTGTAATTGGGGTGATAGAACAAGAACAAAATAGATCAAAATTGTGAAGTAGTTGTGAATTGACTATAAAATCACAAAGCATTATAATGGGAGGTGATATACATAGATAACCAACAACACATAACTATTGTAAGGTGTGACCCTTGGTCTTCCTTGCAGCACTAACGCTTGGGTTTGTGACATGGTCTAACTGCCTCCTGTGGTTCTTAACCAAAGCTTGTATTGAGCATTGACAGGTCGATCTTTTGGTGCAATGACAAGTCCAACAATTGGTATCAGAGCTAGTCACAGGTTCAAACCTTGTGCTTGTGCTGGGGGGGATTGTTTCAAGGTGTGACCCTTGGTCTTCCTTACAACACTAACGCTTATGTTTGTGACATGGTCTAATTGCCTCCTGTGGTTCTTAATCGAAGCTTGTATCGGGCATTGACAGGTCAATCTTTTGGTGCAATGACAAGTCCAACAATAACTAGCTACTAGATGATAGGCTATGTTTGCTCATTTTTTAGTGAGTTGGCTAGTTACAATATTTTCTGAGGATCATAGAATTTAATGAGGTTATGACCCAACATTTTGCAACTACATTGTAGAATGATGAAGCAGTTGTTAGGGGCCTAAGGATAGATGCCTCAAAAGCTACTATAGCTGAAGTATCTACATTGCCAAGGATATAAGAAGAATTTCCAGTTAGGGAAAATGCCATTACTGTAAGGAATGAATTCTCCCAACTAGGAGAAAACCTAGATTCTTCTTCCCAAGGTACTAAATGATTGTATTTACCCTAGATTTGGGCTTCAATTGATTCTTATATAGTTAAGTATTTGACATGTGATGGGAGACAATCATTGTATATACAGTTAATTTTAAGTTGTTAAGTCATCTTCACCATAATAGGCCTATAAATGTTCCCAATTTGTTGTATAATATGTTAAAGAGAATTTCATCTGAATATAAGAGGAAAAGAAACAATACAACATTGTCTCATTTCTGTTTGGTTACAATGTTGATAAAGAGAAGTCTTAGGGCTCAGTTTCCAAATATGTCTTGGGAAAGTTTTCCTTGATTGTAAAAATATCAATCGTATCCTCGAAGTGCCTAATGAGGATAACAAGGGTCAAGAACAAATAATAGAACATGTTGTTGCTCTAGAGGAGGAAATTCCTTTTGGCTTCCCTATTGCAACACCTACCCACAACACGGGAGAGCCAAATGAGTAGGATTTGCAGGAAAATTAGCTTGTAGCCTCTGTTGAGCAACTCGCAATAGAGAGCAAACAAGAAACCCTTGTTTCAAATAGGCCACAAAAGGGTAAGAAAAGAAAAGATGAAACTTCTTCTTCTGCACCTACAAAGGGGCAGAAGAAACCCACACAACCCAGGAGGTGATTACATTGCCTAAAGAAGAAATGGGTCATGAGAGGATCAATTAAAAAGCAAGATTAATATGATGTAGTAGAAAAAATTGAAGAAAACCAAGAAGAAGATGTTGTGATGGTAGAAATAGATAAAAATTCAAAAGGGAATACCCCTATTCATGAAACAAAGGCAGATAAAGACTTAGAGGAGAATGCCTCTGGTGGAAATATGAATACACCAGTTATACAATCAAAGTACTTTACTACCACTTTTGAATCAAATTCAAAAGATGTTTTTGTGGCTAAGAAAATGAGGAGATCCCCAAAAATCCATGTTTCAAAGGGTTTTGAATATACAAGTGCAACAAGGGATGAACATTTTTTAGAAAAAGATGAAGAACATTTTATTGAACAAAGGAATATTCGCAAAGAATTGTAGGCAACAATGGAAAGAATAAAACAATTGGAAGAACTGTTAAAAACACATCAACAAAAGGACAATGAGAGGGACACAAGAATTAAGGAATTGGAGGAGAAGCTCTATAAGTTTGAGCATGGGTCAAAATTGGAGGTATTGGCACAACTTGCTACAGTAGAAGTAGAAAACAAAGAACTAGTATCCCAAGGCCCAATCCCTTAGATCATAACCTCCACTAAGCCAACTGTGGTGTCCTTGGGTGTGGAGATTTGGAGAAGAACACAAGAATTATTCCAAAGAGAAAAAGAGTGGGAAAGGGAGAAAAATGAAATGATTTCCAATCACACCAGGGCATTGGAAAAACAAGAAAGTGAAGTAAAAAGGTTGAAGGTAAAAATTGAGGAAATAACAGACAAAACTACACAATTGCTAAAGTGTGGGCCACTTGCTAGGGTTTATGCCTTATTTCTATAAGATTTTTTTTTTTTTTCAATTTAGAAAATTTTCATGATTTCACACTTGAAATGCAGGATCAACTTTATGAATTCTACCTGCACAATTATATTCTTTTAGATGAAACTACCTAGAATCCCTTGATTTTTGTAGGAGATCTACAAATCAAAGCTTCGGCCTCCTGTATTAGAAATGAACAGTAGAGGGGTGGAATTTTAGAAGAATACAATGAAAAGGGAAAAATCTATTGCTTTGTAGCTCAAAAAAGAATCATCGGATCCCAATGTAGTCATAGAAGAGTGGATAAAACTTTTAGATTACATAGGTGTGGAAAAGAAGATAATGAATATCAAAGAACATGATTATGTGAGAATGAAGAGATTAGCTACAAGAACTATTAATGCAACCTTCAAACCTATGCAAAAATATGGGAAGAGCTAACACCTAAGATGAAGAAAAAGGAGCCACTCTATAATTTTGTAGCCATTATTGGAAGATCTCATAAGTACATAGAAATTGCAAGGAAATATGGAGTTACATGGTTTCCACTCAAATTTCACCTACCTATTCTCCTCTTTCCAGTACCACACTGGACAAGGAAGAAACATGGGGAGGAAGAAGTAGTAGAGAACACCAAAATGGCAAAGCTTACGGATAAAAAAGGATATTATCTGATACAAAAAAAGGACTTGACATTGTAGTCAATTTTAGGGGAATGATGGGTCTAGATAATGGCTAGTTTTTTCCTTCATCAGTTATGCTTTTGTCATTTCATTTTTTTAAGTTTCACAAACGTTTCTAGGACTTCATACATATTGCATATGCCTTTTATGCACTTTGATAGACCTAAATATGTGGAAATATAAATATGATATATTGATATATGCTTATATGGATGTATGAATGTTCATAGGATTTAATATGTTTTTATAGTTTAATTATGATTATTAAAGATGTGAATGCCTTGGTAGAAAAACTAACATCTTGCATCCAAGAAGACTATAGCCCTCAACAATTGGATTTTCAACTTGCAGCAAAGGACTTGTGGATGGTTGCAGGGGAGAGCCAAAATAATTGGAGAATGATGATTCTAGAGGGAAGCAAAGGTAGCTATTGAATAGTCAACCATGATTCATTACAAATTCACTTTTATCCACCAATAAGACAATTGAAAGAAGAAGCCTAATCCAATTAGGAGTAACCCATGATGTGACAGTCTTCAGGAAACATGTTCCTGTCATGGTGGTTAACTGTTAGAGGTCGATTCCTAGTTTGATTTTCCTTCTTCTATTTCATATTTATGGTTTTCTGCTTCAAAGACTTGTCCTCTTCCTATCCTTGAGGGAGAGTGGATGTATGCATTAATGTTATATTTTTAGTCCTTGATGAATAAGACTCCTCTCGAGCCTATATATTGAGATCTATGGTTGACAAGCAAATCTAGTGGTTAGTTTTTACTAGTTAATAGTAATTACTGTTAGTTTTTTATTATCAAGTTGCAATAGATGTGTACTTTTGAATGAAAATATTTTAGAGATTCTTGAAAGACTGTAAGAAGGTCAATTTTTTATTCAATAAAGGAGTTAGTTTGCTACCATGAATTGTTGATCAAGTAGTGCATATTTGATATCTTCTGTGGGCACAACAAATTGATCAAGGGCGAATCAAGGTATTTCCAACCCACCTTATTTTCTATTACTATATTAGATGCTACATTACTAAATTTATTTAAGATAAGTTTCCAATTACATGCATGTGAATTTCATGAGTGATATTCTATGGCATGATTTACATTGAGTTATTCTCCAGAGAAGTTAGAGGTCAGAAGTTAGGAGTTAGAAGATAGAAGTATTAGTTAGTTGCAAGATTAGATTTAAGGTTGGCAATTATAGTAAATTACACAGTAAGTACCCATAGCATAAGCAGCAAATTTATGTTAGTTCCCCCATTCAATAATTTCATGATTTATTTCCTCTTCTATCTTTTACTATTTTAATACATGTGTGACCACCTATGTTTCATTGATATAGGACATAGTAGGATCCTTGAATGCACATATAGTGTCAACACTTTCAAAATCTTGAGCCCTGGATGATAATTAAATGAAGCCTTTTGTGAAGGTTTGGCGAGCTGTCCAGTTATTAACCCATCCTTTGAATTGTGTGTCTTCCCACAAACACCAAGTTAATCAAATGTTAGAAGGGCCTTACACCCAATTGAACACCCCTACAAGACACATGAGAAGAAATTGAGTTCCCATGCCTATGATCCTTGACATAATTATAGAAGAAAGTTGTGTTTCTATCACCTTCTTGAAGCCACTCTATCCATGCCTTTTGCTTCCAATATATCTCCTCATGTGGTTCCCATTCCTCTAGATCCTTTAAGGTGATTGATTCCTCCTTTAGGATTCCATATGAAAGTCTAAAATATCTAATCTCGTAGGTAACAACATCCAGATGGTCCTAAGCCTCTAACTTAGCATGAAAGATATTACCAAAACCTTGCTTATTCCACCTCTTAAGTTGGTGCTTTACAAACAACAATTGCTCGAAAAAATAATACATAGTTGTACCATAAGTTGGTTTACCAAAATTTCTCCAATCAAACATTAGATCCTGAAGCTGGGTCCTATATCCACATAAGGTGAAACTTAAAAAAAGGATTCTTAGAGACTCTAGCTAGAGATGCTAAGAATTTAATTGCCTAGTGATCCAAACCCCTCCAATCTAAAATCTCAGAACTGGTTGCCTAGTTACTACCTTTCCAAAAACAAGAGACTAAAAACCTTTCAAGTCTTTTCAAAATTGAGTCTTTATCGCACCTCCTATTATTCTAGGTATATAAGCCATTACTAGGTCTTATGTCAACAAGATTTAGTTTGGAAACATTATATCTAAGAAGAATAGATGAAGGCTCCAACCTTTGCAGACCACCTCTCTTTTCTTCGAAATTGATGATAGCATTAAAATCCCTAGCCAAAATCTGGTGCAGGAGCACCTAGGCTGACCTCCACTTGGTTTGTCTTCAATTTTGGCTTGTACTGACCTTAGCCAGGTCAGGGATGTTGATGAGTTTTTTTTGGACCTTAGAAGGTCTTGATGGTGTGTGATGATTTAATCATTAGGATTAATGTCATCTTAGATTGCATTGTTATTAAATTTTGGCTTTACTTAGCTTGGGATAGTTTGTGTTAGAACATAAAGCATTAAATATGTCAAAGCCATATCCTCGTTGTTTAGAGATGCCAAGGGTCAGTTAAGAGGTTGTTGATTCGTAATCAAGGTGTTAGAGGTCCAAGGATTCGGGATCATGACATAGTGGAAGTTGCAAAATGTTGTTGTAAGGTTGCATGGCAAGATTTGTGGAAGTCCATGCAATTTAGTTGTTGATGGATTCCCTTAAAAGCAGGGATGTGGAGTCGAACAACCCCCCCTTGAATGATGGAGAAGGCATCAAAAAGTATTGGTGTGGCTCGTAGATAGAGATAGAGAAGTTGTAATCAGATTTTGGCTTGTGTGAATAAGAAATTTCTGTATTTTCTGTGTTTTCCTGCAAACCTCGTGTGTTTTCAGAACAGTGATATATAATGTGTTAAATGCATTGATTTGGCATTGGTATTATGTTTACACAAAAAATTGTAGTCTTCTTTCTTTTGTAAATAGTTTCATTTGGGTTAGATTAGGTGTTTTTGTGTAAATAAAGCAAAATTTAGGTGTTTGTTGTCTCCTTTTGAACAATCCGCTTTGTCCATGGCTTCCCCATGAAATCCAACCACGGGATCACCCTGAGATTGGATTGAAATGTTAGGGAAGCCAGTCATTTGTAGATATTTAGCAATAGGAAGCATGGAAAAGCAGTCAAGCATTTTGAAAACCAAACCCTAGGCGAGCTATTGTAACCGGTTAGGAGTTTGGTAGAGAAAATTGTGAACTTAGGCAGGGGAAAGGTACTACTGTATGGAATCCGTATGGTTCCAGACAGGGCTAATCAAGATCTCCACATGGCAGAAGGATTAGAGCTTCAATCAATCCATTGACAATAGCTTTGAAGGAGGAAACAGTGAAACCCTAGAAGATAGGGCAATTAGGCCTCCTCTCCAAGATCATAGGAATCACCTGTACGGTACTGACAGAGACTTGACAACCTATGCAAGATTTAAAATCCTGAAAAGGGTGTCAGGAAATGTGTTTTGTTTGCTAGGTTGTGTGGAGAATTTGGGCAGGAAAAGCCAAAGAGTGACTGGTAAGGGCTAGTAGAAACTATGCCCTCTCAAGACAAAATTTAGAGATCGGTAAGAGTGAAGATAGTAGAACCTCCAAAATGCATCCCATGGGCATTGAAATGCATGGAAACAGAGTTCCTAATTCCCCTGCAAAGCAATTCAAGTTGGATGGTAAAGTTGGCATCTAGACTCTTCTAGGTGTTGAGAGAGAAGTTGCAAGTTCAAGAGGTGTTTGACTACCCAAGGTAAAGCACAAGGTAGGAATTATTTGAGAAGAGTTGGAGTAGGGTTTGGTCAATCTCCAAGCTCAAGAGGAACCCATTGGAGTCAGGTTCCCGGAAGGAGACAGCGAGAAAGGTCTTCTTGGAGTTGTGCAAGCAACCTTGGGTTTTATCATACACCATATTGGTATCAGAGCACTAGTTGATTCAAGGCTTGTGATTAATGTTTTAGCCCACTGATTCAGTAGGAGAGAACACACCAGAGGAAAGAACCATGGTGACAAATGCAGAGCTAGCTAAAAAGGTAGAAGAGCAAGAGGAAGATAACTGGTTGCTCAGAGAAAGGATATCTCAAATGGAGAAACTCTTGGATGAAGTCCAGGAGACAGCAGATAATGTGAAGGACAAGATAAAGAAGAAAGAAGAATAGGAAGCCAAGGAAAAAGAAGAGGATTTGGAGGAGGAAGCTCCAAAGCCTGACCCTGTTCTTGCTGAAGAACCATTCTTGAAGGCATTGCAAGCTTTGAGTGGTAAAGCATTGGAGGGTGTGCCACTTTTCAGTGGACAAATGGACCCTGATTCAGTTGTAGACTGGATTGAGAGCATTGAAAATCACTTTGAATGTGATGGCATAACAGAGGCCCAAAAGGTAAAGGTGGCCAAATCAAGGTTGAGAGGAGCAGCTCTCACATGGTGGAAGTTTGTACAATCTGAAAGAGAGAAAGAAGGCAAAGGTCCTATAGTTTCATGGAGAGGAATGGTGACTAAGATAAGGCAGACCTATCTCCCTGATGATTATGAAGTTTAGTTGCATAGGAGAAGACACAATCTGAGGCAAAAAGATATGGATGTCCAAACATATACAGAGGAGTTTCAAAAATTGTGCCTTAGATCAAAAGTGGTTGAAGATGAGAGTATCAAGCTAGCAAGGTATCTAAATGGACTCAAATGGTCTATTCAAGAAGACATGAGCTTAGTAAACTTCAAAACAGTCTGCCAATGCTATCAAATGGCTTTGAAGATAGAGGAGAAAGGCAAAAAGAAGCAGGAACAAAACCCCAAAGGTAGAGGTAAAGGGAAAGACAACAAAGGACAAAGAGGAAGTTATAGTGGAAGAAGCTCAGAACCAAGAGCCCAAGGAGAAGTCAGATTTTCTGAACAGCAAGAAGGAAGCTCCAGTAGAGGTGGTAGAGGAAGAGGTTTCAGTTCCAGAGGAAGAAGTGGTGGACAAGGAAGAGGCAGCTATTTCACTAATATGAAATGCTACCACTGCAACCAATTGGGACACCCGGCCTATAGATGTCCAGAGAAAGGTAGTACTTCTCATGGAGGAGATAAGAGGACTAATCTGGTTCAAGATGAGATAGCTGCAGCAAATAAACAACCTGAAGTACCATTGAACTCAGAGGAAGGTGAGAACCTCATGATGAGGAGGACTTTAATCAAAGAACCGGTGAAAGAAGAGCCAAGCCAAAGAAGGTCCTTGTTTAGGATAAAATGCAAGATGATGGGGAAAGTGTGCAAGGTCATTATAGACTCAGGTTCTACTGACAATATTGTGTTAGAGGAGGCAGTCAGCAAGCTGAAATTGACAAGAATACCTCACAATAATCCTTACAAGGTCACATGGCTCAATAAAGGTCAGCATGTCTTGGTGAATGAACAAGCATGGGTGGAGTTTTCAATTGGCAAGTACAAAGACAAAATTTTGTGTGATGTGTTACCTATGGATGCATGCCACTTGCTCCTAGGTAGACCATGGCAATTTGACTGCCAAGCTGTGCATGATGGAGCAAAGAACTCATATACCTTCAAGAAAGACAATGTAACCTTCAAGATTCAATCTTTGTTAGAAGACACAAATGTGTAGGCAGCAGGTTCTAAACTTCTCATAGCTGGTGAAAAAGAGTTCTTAAAAGCCTTGGAAGAAGGAGAAGGAGTTGGCTATGCAGTGATGATCAAGCCAAGAGAAGTGAACAAAGAGAAGGCAGCTTGAAAAGCAAGAGTTACCTAGGAGATACAAACCCTATTGCAGACCTATGAAGGTATAGTAAGTAGTGGTCAACCAGCAACTTTACCTCCTAAAAGAGCCATAAGTCATAGGATAGACTTGATACCAGGAGCCACCCTTCCAAACAAAGCAGCCTACAAGATGACACCTCAACAAAATGAGGAAATAGCCAGGCAGATTCAAGAACTTCTTGACCAAGGTCTCATTAGGAAAAGCATTAGTCCATGTGCAGTACCCACTGTCTTAGCACCTAAGAAAGGAGGAGAATGGAGGTTTGTACTGATTCCAGGGCAATAAACAAGATAACCATCAGGTATAGGTTTCCCATCCCTAGGATTGAAGATCTCATGGATTGTCTAGGTGAAGCTAGGTACTATACCAAGATAGATTTAAAGAGTGGTTATCACCAAATTAGGATACATGAGGGAGATGAGTGGAAAACAACCTTCAAAACTAATGAGGGTCTCTATGAGTGGCTAGTTATGCCATTTGGATTATCTAATGCCCCCTCCACATTCATGAGACTCATGAATGAAATCCTCAAAGACTACATTGGCAAGTTTGTAGTAGTGTATCTTGATGATATACTAATCTATAGCAGAACAAGAGAAGAGCACCTCCAACATATTGAGTTGATTTTCAAGAAGCTGCAGGAGGAGAAGCTGATGATCAATTTGGAAAAGTGTGAGTTCATCAAAACAGAGCTGGTGTACCTTGGATTTGTGCTATCACATGGCAACTTGAAGATGGATAGCAAAAAAGTAGAAGCCATTCTTAATTGGCCTACTCCAAAGACAGCAACAGAGGTAAGAAGCTTCCATGGTCTTGCTCAGTATTATAGAAAATTCATAAGACAGTTTAGTGCTATTTGTGCTCCTATGTTGGATACCATTAAAGGAGGAATGAAAACCAAATTTGTGTGGAATGAGCAAGCTAACAAGAGTTTTGAGTTGCTGAAGGAAAAGATAGCTACCCAACCTGTTTTAGTGTTACCAAGCTTTGAGAAGCTATTCACCATTGAATGTGATGCAAGCAATGTAGCTATTGGAGCTGTTCTCAGTCAAGAGGGCAGACCGATGGCTTTTCATTCAGAGAAGTTAAGTGAAGCCAAGAAGAAGTATTCTTCTTATGACCTTGAGATGTATGCATTGGTCCAAGCACTAAGGAAATGGAGGCACTACTTGCTTCCCAAGGAATTCATTGTGTACTCAGACAATCAAGCCCTCAGTTTCCTGAATTCACAAGAGAAGTTGAGTCACAGGCACATGAAATGGGTGGAGTACTTGCAAGCTTACACCTTCAATATCAAGCACAAGAAAGGAGCTCTCAACAAAGTGGCTGATGCATTGAGCAGGAGAGTCCTCACCATTCAAGAAATTCAGTTGAAGAGCATGGGAATAGATCATTTCAAAGATCTATATGCAGATGATGAAGACTTTGCAGATATCTATAAGGTATGTCTTGAGTATAAGAATCATTTCCATAGCAAATATGTTGAATATACCTTGCAAAGTGATTTATTGTTTAAAGGGAATCAGCTTTGTGTTCCTAGAGGTTCTATTAGGGAAAACTTGATACAAGAAAAGCATAATGGTGCATTGAGTGGTCATTTTGGGATCACCAAAACTCAAGAGCTTGTCCAAAGGTTTTATTATTGGCCAAGAATGAACTTAGATATCAGGAGGTATGTGGAGAGTTGTGTGGTATGTCAAAAGGCCAAGGGCACTTCTTCAAATGCAGGTCTATACCAGCCACTGCCTATCCCTTCTAGGCCATGGGAATGCTTGAGCATGGACTTTGTAGTTGGTTTACCCAAGACAAAGCAAGGTATGGACAGTGTTTATGTGGTTGTAGACAGATTCAACAAAATGGCTCACTTTGTACCCTACAAAACAACCAATGATGCCAGTCAAATAGCCTCTCTTTTCTTTAAGGAGATAGTCAAGATTCATGGCTTACCAATCAGCATTGTATCAAACAGGGATACTAAGTTTATGAGTCATTTTTGGAAGACTCTTTGGCAAAGAATGGGCACCAATTTGTCCTTTGGATCTGCATACCATCCCCAAACTGATGGTCAGACTGAAGTTGTGAATAGGACACTTGGAAACCTCTTGAGATGCTTGACCAAGGAGTATGGTCAACAATGGGATCAGATTATTGGGCAAGCTGAATATGCCTATAATGACACAGTAAATAGATCCACAGGGAAGAGTCCCTTTGAAATTGTATATGGCTTGCATCCCAGGGGTGTCTATGAGCTGAGAGAGTTGAAGGATGGAGTCAAGGGAAGTGGATATGCTGATGACTTTGCTTATGCAATGCAGGAAATTCATGAGACAGTCAGAAAAACCTTGGCAGAAAATACTATGAAACATAAAACTAAGGTGGATAAGCATAGGAAAGAGGTCCAATTTAATGTTGGGGACTTAGTTATGGTACATTTGAACAAGTCTAGACTACAGAAAGGAGTTCCTCATAAGCTGCAAATGAAGAGGATAGGTCCCTATCCTATCTTGGAGAAATATGGAAGCAATGCAGTTAAAGTGCAATTGCCAGATGACAGTGGACTGTCCCCTATTTTCAATGTTGCAGACCTTGTACACTACAAAGGACCACCACTCAACATGGATCAGACCATCCATGAAGTCACCCAAGATGTGGAAGAACTCAAACTGCCCCCTGCTACAGTCAAACAAGCTGATAAAATCTTGGATACTAGGGTCTACAAGAAGACTAGGACCAAAGAGTATAAAGAACACCTGATCAAGAGGCATGGACAACCTGATGCAGATGCAGTATGGATCAAGGAGGCAGAGTTCAAGAAGTTGGGCATTGATCCCAACTTGCTCAATCCAAGGGTGGATTGAAGTTTTCTGTTTTGGGGAGGATGGTGCAGGAGCACCTAGGCTGACCTCCACTTGGTTTGTCTTCAATTTTGGCTTGTACTGACCTTAGCCAAGTCAGGGATGTTGATGAGTTTTTTTTTGGACCTTAGAAGGTCTTGATGGTGTGTGATGAGTTAATCATTAGGATTAATGTCATCTTAGATTGCATTGTTATTAAATTTTGGCTTTACTTAGCTTGGGACAGTTTGTGTTAGAACATAAAGCATTAAATATGTCAAAGCCATATCCTCGTTGTTTAGAGATGCCAAGGGTCAGTTAAGAGGTTTTTGATTCATAATCAAGGTGTTAGAGGTCCAAGGATTCGGGATCATGACATAGTGGAAGTTGCAAAATGCTGTTGTAAGGTTGCATGGCAAGATTTGTGGAAGTGCATGCAATTTAGTTGTTGATGGATTCCCTTAAAATCAGGGATGTGGAGTCGAACAACCCCCCCTTGAATGATGGAGAAGGCATCAAAAAGTATTGGTGTGGCTCGTAGATAGAGATAGAGAAGTTGTAATCAGATTTTGGCTTGTGTGAATAAGAAATTTCTGTATTTTCTTGTGTTTTCCTGCAAACCCCGTGTGTTTTCAGAACAGTGATATCTAATGTGTTAAATGCATTGATTTGGCATTGGTATTGTGTTTACACAACAAATAGTAGTATTCTTTCTTTTGTAAATAGTTTCATTCGGGTTAGATTAGGTGTTTTTGTGTAAATAAAGCAGAATTTAGGTGTTTGCTGTCTCCTTTTGAACAGTCTGCTTTGTCCATGGCTTCCCCATGAAATCCAACCACGGGATCACCCTGAGACTAGATTGAAATGTTAGGGAAGCCAGTCATTTGTAGATATTTAGCAATAGGAAGCATGGAAAAGCAGTCAAGCATTTTGAAAACCAAACCCTAGGCGAGCTATTGTAACCGGTTAGGAGTTTGGTAGAGAAAATTGTGAACTTAGGCAGGGGAAAGGTACTACTGTACGGAATTTGTACGGTTCCAGACAGGGCTAATCAAGATCTCCACATGGCAGAAGGATTAGAGCTTCAATCAATCCATTGACAATAGCTTTGAAGGAGGAAACAGTGAAACCCTAGAAGATAGGGCAATTAGGCCTCCTCTCCAAGATCATAGGAATCACCTGTACGGTACTGACAGAGACTTGACAACCTATGCAAGATTTAAAAGCCTGAAAAGGGTGTCAGGAAATGTGTTTTGTTTGCTAGGTTGTGTGGAGAATTTGGGCAGGAAAAGCCAAAGAGTGACTAGTAAGGGCTAGTAGAAACTAGGCCCTCTCAAGACAAAATTTAGAGATCGGTAAGAGTGAAGATAGTAGAACCTCCAAAATGCATCCCATGGGCATTGAAATGCATGGAAACAGAGTTCCTAATTCCCCTGCAAAGCAGTTCAAGTTGGATGGTAAAGTTGGCATCTAGACTCTTCTAGGTGTTGAGAGAGAAGTTGCAAGTTCAAGAGGTGTTTGACTACCCAAGGTAAAGCACAAGGTAGGAACTCTTTGAGAAGAGTTGGAGTAGGGTTTGGTCAATCTCCAAGCTCAAGAGGAACCCATTGGAGTCAGGTTCCAGGAAGGAGACAGCGAGAAAGGTCTTCTTGGAGTTGTGCAAGCAACCTTGGGTTTTATCATACACCAAAATCCAAGGGTATAAAGGAACAACAAAGTGAATATACTGAATATGAGACCAGAGGAAAGCCTTACCAAGAATGTTAGTTGGGGCATAAACATTAGAAAGTAAGATAGTTTCTCTGGTTTCCAAGCTAGACACAACCATAGAGATAGAAAACCTACTAGAGAACCACCAAAGAAGGGTAACCTTCATTGGGTTCCAAAAGCAAGCTAATCCCCTAACACTACCTTGAGTACTAATACGTTGGAATTGATTTCTCCACACAATTTTGAAAGCCAAGTTACCCATTCTCTCCACAGACAACTTAGTCTCCTAAATAAATAAAATATCTGGCAAATAGGCTCTCACCAAATCATGAACAACTTTTTGTCTAGGACCATTGTTCAAGCCCCTTACATTCCAAGAAAGAATAATCATTTTCAAGAGTTAGAAAAGTGGGAGTCAATAGTTTTAACTGACCCTGACTCCACCAACGTCTCTCCCATTAATTTAATTTTTTCTAGATCCTTCTTTCTTCCAACCTTGAGAGATTTATTAGGAGCCCCTTTCTTAAGAATCTTTTGTTCAAGCCCAAGGATGGAAGAAGTTTTATTACCTTGCCCTAACTCCAAATTAGCCTTACCCAAAGGAGGAGCACTTCCAACCAAGACTAGATCATTAACCTTTCCAGTAGCCTCTAATTCGGGTTCACTAGAGTTCACATAAACATGATCTGCGTCCATATTAGCAATTGTCATACCATCCTCCTAAACCACCTTATTCTCCACACCTTTAGTTGTCTCTTGGTCCACCACCAGGATTTATGTTTCCAAATTTAGCATACTAGGATTCACCTCAATGACCCAAATCATCTAGAACATCAAAACGGTTGAAGATCCTCTCTTCTTGTTTATCCATAAGAGTTATTTTCTGCCCTCTACACAAGTTGCGAGGCTTAAATAGAATAAAACCATCCTTATCTGTAACATCTCTTGAAACAAGAGCTTTCCCCTTGTCCAACTTTAGGGGTTGTCAAATAGGTTGGTTTGGAGAAGACTTCGAATATCAAACCCTGAGACACTTTTTCTGCAGGTGACCACACTCGCGACAAATTCAACACTTAAAAGGGAGAGCTTCATAGTCTAGTTGTTGAATCCATGAAGTGGATCCAAGACAAATATCTAGTGAATGTAGCATAGGGTTATTTAAATCAATCTCAATGCAAATGAAAACATAAGATATTACCTTTTTTATCCAACGTTTGTTGAGAAGGACCCACTGGTTTGCCAAGTAATGGTGCAATTGAATAGAGAATATTGTTCCTCCAAAACTCTAATGGGAACCAAGGAAGTCAAACCCATATAGGAATATGAGAAGGAAACTCCTTTGATGGGTTAAAACCAACATTCCATGGTTTTAAAACAAACCCACTTGATTGTATAAATAAGGACCACCTTTGAATGCCTTATTACAGTCAGACATGCAATTGAAACCCACCAAAAACTAGTTGTTAGCAGCCAACATAATTTCCATTTCACCCTCAGGATTCCATGTGCACCACGCCCACGACTCCAAAAAGGGGAGAGAAATCTGAATCCCCATGAAATTGCATATTAAAGCATGATTCGTTAACTAGTTAATGTTTTATTTGACCGAGGCCAGTTGAATAATCAACATTAGACAGTCATGACACCTTTCCAAGCGTCCATCTTTCTCAAGATCTGAGGACCTCCATTCAATGATTGAGTCTCTCCACCCGAGGATTTGTTCAAAAAGTTTAATACACTCGCATGCATGGAAGAAGACATGTCATTTCCACTCAAAACCTCATGATAAGACAAATTCTGCCCCAAAACGACACGTCCAATCAATGCCATAGAAAAATTGAATGAAAAGAGAAGAAAAAACACAATGCTTCTTAAAGCCCCACCCAAATTGCAACAAAAAAACCCACCCCAAAAATTACAATAGCACCCAAAGAGAACAAATAGAAACCCACACCACTGCAGACCCAAAAAAATCACCTCACCGCACAACACCAACACACAACAACAATGAAAGGCAGAAAAAGGCCTATGCAAGCCATGGTTAAGGCTTGAGGGCCTTAGCATAGGCCATGTAGGCCGAGGAGGAACCTGCAGTCATTCTGTCCATCCATCTATAATTTTTGTGTTTAATTCTTCATAATTGTACCCCTTTATTATATTACTTATATTTTAATGTTATTTTAATATAAAAATATTAATTTTCAATTAAAAATATAAAATTTGGTTTGTCAAAATCCAACTCTTAATAAAATCATTCCTTAAAAATGACAAAATGATAGTTCACCTTTATTATTTAATTTACCTGTGTATAACTTAATTTATAAAAGAAACTTACATTTAATTATTACTAAATTAACAAAAACTTACATTTTATTACGCCGAAGGCGTGTCCTATTTGAGAATAGCCAGCTGAGTTTTTCCATCCACGGTGCAGGCTGTTCAAGAGGTGATGCAATACAGTTGAATTGTGCATAGCCGTCGATGATGATTAAATGTGAAAAGCATAGAAATTTGGTTATAGCAGAATGA
Organism: Sequoia sempervirens; assembly: GCA_007258455.2. Classification (NCBI taxonomy): domain Eukaryota; kingdom Viridiplantae; phylum Streptophyta; class Pinopsida; order Cupressales; family Cupressaceae; genus Sequoia; species Sequoia sempervirens. The sequence goes on from VDFB02353692.1 coordinate 19,247, forward strand.
ATGGCACGTCCTCTTGAGGTCCTTAAAATACGCATGGACAGTTGCTGTAGAAAGTTTTGCGATCCTTTTTTGGGAGAAAACTGAATTCGATGCTTGCTTAAGCTAATAGATGACCCCTACACAATCACTAATAGAATGCCTGTTAGTCTTGAATAGAATCTCCTCAATCTGCAGACAAAAAGACTACTTATTTGCTAGTAGCATATTTTTGATCCCCATAACTAAACATATTCAGGAATGGAGGAATCCTATTTGAGCTTGACCAAGCTCATATTGTCTATCCACAGTGAATAAATGCACAGAAGGGTTGGAAGACTATCAAAATGATTGTGCCCGTTCCTTCTATTACCGGTTTCTACTTACCATCCCTTTCTCTCTATACCATGCCAAAATGGCCGAATCAAAATACTGACTGAAACATTTACAAGCATCCAAAAGTGTGTTGATCCTCTGCAAGCATTGTCCAACAACTTCATTTTCCATCTCTGTCCTTCACAAATCTCAAAATCCTTCAATCCGTTATAATTGTCTCTGCCCTGTAAATGCTCTACTTTTATGCTCTCATTTTTTTGCAGGTACCGACACTGTTATAATTGTCTCTGCCCTGTAAACGCTCTACTTTTATGTCTCATTTTTTTGCAGGTAACACTGTTGCTCCCTGCTTGTGCGAAATGGGGGCTTTGGAAATGAGTATGGACATCCATCAAAGCACAAAGGATAGAGGAATTTTGTTAGATCTAATTGCGACTGCCCAGGTAGACATGTATGCAAAATGTGGAAGCAAAGATAAGGCACACAAATTGTTTGAAAAATGTGGTCTCATCGACTGTAATGCTTGGAGGATATGCACAAAATGGATTTGTTGAAAAGGCTTTAGAAATTTCCAAGCAAATGCAACTGTCAGGTTTAAAGCTAAATTTTGCAACCTTTGCTAGCATCCTCCCTGACCATGTCAAAATGGGAGCTTTGAAAAGATAGAGGTGAAGCCCCAATTCCAGAAAATATTATTAAATTGCCATCCTGAAGCTTTGGAGATTAGTTGTAGAAATTAATAGTAAGAGTGATGATCTTTAGCAGGCTAGACTGGAAGTCGGCATGGCTCATGTGGCGTTGTCACTGGTCCACCTGTGCATGGCACTCCACTCTCGTGGGTTCCTAATGGTTCTTTTTTCTGTGTTTTTCCCCAACAGTATAGGAAACCTAAGAACAATGATACATCTGCTTGGGGGAGCCAAACAAAATACACACTAGTTCAACACTTGTAATCCAGGGCATGCAACAAATCTAGTGTCAGTGACTACTCTTCTTCTCCATGGCTTCCCCTGCAGTCAAGTTCAACTTTTTCTAATTTAATATTTCTTCAATCCTAACATGACATACTAGAGTAGTTTATGTTCACCTATTTTATCAGTCCCAGAAAACATATGTATTCTGCTTTTCAGCCTATATTTTGATTACATATAGACAAACACTCAAACCATAACATCAAAAATCTAAAGATATTATCATCTATCTTTCAACTACATCAGTCAAGAGAAATTGCTGCCTTGATTGTTACATTCCCAATACAATCAGATATTGTAGCTAAACTTCCTCAACTAAAGGGATCAAACTGTTAGATTTAGATATTAGGTTCTTAAAGTCTATTTGTCCCCTGCCCTAGAATACCAAACATGCAGTTTCCACTTAATTCTAAAACCTAAAAATGCTAATGAATTGACTATAGGTAGTGAAATATTTTCTTAACAATTAGAACATGAGATAGCCAAGCACTTATGGGCCGAAGGAATTATTCTACTTCAGTAAAATTTGGCAATAACTTATTAAACATCAACAACTTTAGTATCTTAATGTCAAATTGTATAGTTTCCCCACTAGTAAATGAGACAATGACACAAAAATTGAAGTTAAAGATTTGAGACAAGTGTAGATTACAATGTGCTATTGAATGCTTGTAGTTGCTTTATATTTCATTTTGCTTTTAGGCAATTCCAAACAAGAGCCCACATTTTTTTACTTCTTACTCATCTATTTTGTTCTCACAAAAAGACCTATATTTAGTTGTTGAAGGAGTGACCTGACAATCTAGTTGTCACTAATGAAAGTGGTAAAAACATTAATTTTAATGTTAATAAATATAATGCAATTTTTTCCTTTCTGCAATTGACTATTTGTCTTTACTCTTTACAAACATTACTTGTAAATCTTCTTCACAAAAGGAAAAACAAAAAAGAAGACTTCTACCCTGCACTTGTTATTGATATTTGTCATAAACATACTAGAATTGAATCTTACATGTTACTAGAATTAAAGATTAAATATATCCTAGTGGCTAAAGCTTTTGCATTCATAGGTGGAATTGATTGGGGATGTGTGACTGTAACAAGTAAGGAACATTGTTTATTATCTAATGACAAATATTGGATCCTTCATAGTACATACAATATTTATCTCAGTTGCCTTCAACAAATATTAGTATAAACAAATCATCCACTTATTCTAGACCTTGAATGTTTCAAGAATGGTTGTTTGGCATTGTTTTGGGTTCTGATGCATTGCAGCTTAGGGTTTTATTTATTTATGCATTTGTTTTATTTCAGGTTTTGCTACCTCATAATATTTTTTTCCTTTAGTTATGTGTCACTTCATTGGAATTTCACTAGATGTTTCCATTGGGACCTTTCACAATGCACATTTTCCAAGCCTTTTGGTCGTTCTTGCCCACTGTAAGACACTAATATTTAATAAAAAAAAAACAAGAGAAATGGTTCTTGTCCTACAAGATTTAATGTGCAACAGATGTGAAGTTTTCATTATTGTTTTCAATAGGAAGCAAAATCATGTTTCCATTATCCAGATCTTGAATCACGATATGACTACTACCAACACATCATAGGAATTGACATCGGCTGAGAAGATTAATGTTTTAGTGTTTTTGTGCGCATCCACAACATTGCTTGATAATGCACCATGAAAATCCAAGTGACTTTCAGATTGAAATGAGCATGTTGCAGATGGAAAACAAAGGTTTTATTCATGTACTTGAAAAAGTCATATGCTTGAGTTTTTTTGGGAAGTAAACATGATGGCCTACATAAGGCTCTCAAAATATAGCTTCAATGGTTCTCCTTAGAAAGTGTTTCTCTGGGTAATAGAAAACATGTGAATAGGTTTGCTAATCCTTTTCATTTCTGATTTTGGACTTCGTTAATCTGGTAGAAATTTCCTATGGAGAACTGGATGAATCACAGTAGAATCCCCACCTCATGGATTTCAAACAAAGTGCCTTCTTTATAGTTGAAGTATGTACTATCTCCACTGATCTTGAATCAATTCAGCCTCTGTATGTTATTTAAGGTTAGATAATTTAATTGATGTTATGATGATAATACCTAGATGCCTATGTTCTGATCTGATTAGTCGACTCTTGATAGTTTGCTGGATAATATAAATTCATGACTTCACTGCTACAATTTTTAGCGTGGTCTGATTGGTAATTTGCTTCTTCTGACTAAACTGATTAATTTAGGAAATTGCTAAACCTTTTTTAACATGAACAAGCATACCCATGCTATATGGAATCACTGCCCATACAACCAACTTTTGCAATTGGATGGTCAAATTTGGCTGGCTTGTTTATGGAAGGAGATTATACGAAAGCCCTAGCATATTATAAGGTTAGCCGATACACTATGCCTAATATGTCACAGATTACTTGTTGGGATTTCTCTCTTTGAAGGAGTCAATGTTCTTATGGGCAAAAGATGTAGCACAATATTGGAGATTTTTTTGTGTTCATGGGTATCTTTCAATGTGGAACAACTTCCTACAACAGTTTGTTTATTGTGATTCTGATCCTGATTGTTGGTTTTTATATGTAGGAAGCAATCAAACTTGAACATATACAATATAGTGGAGAGGGGCCCATAGTGGAGTGGGGTTCAATAGTGGGGATAAAAGTAGTCCTTAGTGGGTCCCAAAGTTGAGCACCTTAATATCCAATTACAAAACACTTTTTATCCATAAGGTACAAAAATTGAGAAATCAATTGATGCCACATTAGCGCACCAATAAAACATGTCTTAGTGCACCACTATCGGTCTCACTTTTTTTGGGCCTTTTCGGATACCTCAACAAAAAAACACACTAATGTGGCATCATATTTGATGATGTGGCCCTAAAACGAAATATAGAAGCATGTGAGTTGCCAAATAAACTATTGTACAAAATTGGGAGTGATTTGAAATTTCCATATAAGATTTTGAGAAACACGAAGTTAGGGTGCTCCACTATGGGCCTCTCTCCCCTACAATATATTGAAATAATAAACATACATAAATTTGTGTGTGGATTTTATTTATGTATGCTTATTATTTTAGTATATTGTATATATTTTATTTTACATATATATTATTGATGTATATGTATATTTTATTCATGTACCTATATTTTGTTCATGTATATGTATTTTGTTTCGTGGATGTATATTATATATATATATATATATATATATATCTTATAGTTATATATTTTATTTATTTATTTATGTATATTTTATTTATTATGTATATATATTTTATTTATTATGTATATATATTTTATTTATTCATGCATACACTTCACTTGTGTGTATACTACACTTATATGTATTTATATATAATTTATTATGTATGTGCATATGTATGCTTATTTATGTATTGTATATATATTTATATGTGTATTTTATTTATGTATATGTATATTTTTTATATGTATGTATATATTTTATTTTTTTGTATATGCATATATTATTATGTATGTACATATGTATATGCATATATTTATATATGTATATTTTATTTATTTATGTATCCAAGTGGTGGTGTAGATTTGTTACCATGTATGTGGTTGGAAAGGTTATGAATCTTGTCAATTCTAACTCATATGGAAGACACTTTTGATTAAGTTATGATTTTTTGTAAGAATAAAAAATATTAGTAATTGAGGGGTACTTATTACATTGATATCAAAGCACAATTTAAACACTAGACCTATAAGGCTCACTAGACTTTGTATAAATTAGAATATCTTCACAACTAGCCCACTATAATAAGTTGGTCACTAGATATGAATGCAGTTAACTTATGTCACATCTCGTGTGTTTGCCTAAACTTAATTGATAAGTAAAATGAATTGGTTGTGAATGTTGAATGAACATCTTATGAATATGGATAAATGTGTTTTAAATTAGATGTTACTCTTCCTCTCTCCTCCATATTCTCTCTCTCCCTCTCTCTTCTCTATATCTCCATCCTCTACCTATATCTCTCCCTCCCTCTCTCTATTCCCCCTCTCTATCTCTCACCATATCTCCCTCCCTCACTCCCTCCATATACCCTATCTATCTCTCTATCCCTACCTCTCTCTCCCTTTCTCTTCCCATATATTTCTATCTAGATCACTCTTTCTCTTCCCATATATCTCCATCTCTATATCTATCTTCCTCTCTATCTTTATTTCCTTACCCCCCTCTCACTCTCTCTCTCCATCTTCCCCTATCTATCTCTCCCTATTTCTATCCCTTTCTATTTGTCTATCTCCCTCTCTCCCTATTGCAAACATAACGTGATCTTCTTGATAATAGATCCCTATAAGTGAACACATAGTTGATTTGAAATTATCACCTTTCCATTGAGACCTTTATTTCACAAACAACATCATTTGATAAATAGACTACACAAATGTATGCAAAAAAAAAAAACCAAAATTTTCCTTAATTGACCTTCCAAACCTCTTCGGCGTACCCATTGCACACCAAAGTGCAATTGCTAGTTTTATTTTATTTACATTAACAAAAAATAAATTAAATTTTTTAAAAATCTAAAATACTATAATTGTATGGTCCCAAAATCACAATGTAAGACTACCTAGGTAACGGTGGAGTCCGCGCGGATCTGTAAGCATCATTTAAAGTGTTCCATTTCTGACACCTCTGCGGATTTTTCCGTTAGGATAAGACGAGAAAGATAGCTATGAAAGAAAGAGACCAGAGACACACTGTCCGTTCGCAGGAAAACAAACTTAAATTCAAAAAGGAGCGCACAAATACATGACATAAATCCTTGCACAAGAATACTCAACTTTTGGGAGGTAAGTTTTTTCGCTTGTAAAAATTGAAACCCAGTTTTAATTTTTTTTATTTTTATACAGATTTTCTTACGAAGTATTTTCTGTTTGCGCATTTCGGGAAATTGAATCGCTAGGGTTATGAGTGATCACTTATTTTGAATTTTGCGGTTAGTATATTTAATTCGAGCTAGGCGTCCCCGTCCCTTGTTTTGGGTTTTTCACTTTAATGGAAAACTAGGGTTTAGGTTTAGTTTAATTCTTGGAAATTGCTTGCTTGAGTCTTTTATTTGTTCCAGAATGACATGTCGGGGCGTTTAAGATTTTGTTCCCTTTTTCTTGGTTGTTAGGTTAACCGGCTTTTTAACCACGGCGGAAGGATACCTTTGGACTAGATTTTATGAACTAGTGGTATCTCTTCTATCTTATTTCCCCACGACTTCTTTGCAACAGATATTCTAGCCCATGGGGGTGTCCGTTCGCAAATAACTAATAAGGGTTAACCCTCAAATTTACCCAGGGCATACATTTGGATTAAATTCTATGAATCAGGAGTATCTATTTTGTCAAACTCACCCAATATTTGCGCCTCGATTTTTCCATTGTGGCTGCCCTTGGGAATGGTACTGTATTCAAATTTAACTCACTTGTTTTTTGGGATTTGGACCTGGCATTCTGCGGAGAAACCTAAATGATTTGCTACTTGAGATCATCCGCATTGATGAATTTCTCTTATTAGTCATCGTTGTTTCTATTAATTATTTGTTTAACCTTCGTTTCCAACTATTTATTGAATTGATTGGATCTTTGCAGCTACTATCTTCTGGCATAATATAGCTTGTAGTTACCTTCTTAGGTCTCAGGCATGCTAATCAAATTCAAAATACAGATATCATGTAAATTCAGCTTGAACAACCATCCTGATACGGGGATCATGCTCATTAGGGTTTGAATATGAGCTACTGTTTTAAGTGTTTGAAATCAAATGCATGAACTTCTTACTGTGGACTATTTAAGGTTTGTGTTTTGGTCAGCTCTGGATGAAAGGAAGAAAAAATTTCCAGTTTGGGATTTTAACAATAGCTGTTTGCATGATATAACTGAATTGCTTCTTCACCCTAAAATTGATACTATAGTGAATAGCTAAAAATGGTTTTCAAAAATGGAAAGCTAAAGTGGCTGCGGTGCCACTAGTCAGCTTTGAGCTGACACCTTTTTGGGTAGGGAATGCACACTAATGTGAGACCTTAGTAGCATTCCATTTACATGGAATTGACATTGAAAACTAAGGGTGTCAATCCAAATTAATGATTCGGGTTCAAAATGGGAAAACCCTGTTAGAGAGTTAAGAGATAAAATTATAGATGAAATTTAAAACTTGAAAATAAATGTTTTATTAATGAAAAGAAATTCATTTTAGAGTTTTAGATAAAATCTTAAAACTAAATTGCAATAAACTTTGATTGCAAGAGGCTCTAGGTGTTCAAATGTTTGGCAATGAAGATATGACCATTTGTGAGCATTCTTCTTATACTCGTCACAAAGAGTAGAAATATTTTGATCATTGGAGTGTTCAAAATCTACAAACTCATTTGTGACCACATCCTCCAAATTAGGATAAGGGAAGAGTCTAGCATATGCTAGCTTGTACCCTTTGTTGACTTCCATATCTCTGTATAGTGCAATCCTATTCAACAAAGAAAGGATCCCGATGTTGTAATATTTTGGAGTCAATGCATAGATGCATACTGCAATGAGTTGATTGGCAATCTCTCAAGATTCATTTAGAAATTCCTTCTCCAATTGGTCCTTTCGTTCACTTATGTGTAGCAGGCTCTTTTTGATGTGTGACTCAAAATGGGTGGCTTTCTACCACAACTTAAGGAATAGATGGGGAAAGAGGTGGCCTCATTGCTCAAGATCCTCTCCTTGCCAAAGCATAACTTGTTCTACTGGCACTGCAAGATTCTAGTCTCAAATATGTTCTCACACTTTAGTCATTGTCACAATTGCATCCTTCTTGGCTTGGCACGCATCGATGCCCATTCTAGGAATACCATGCAAATGGGATTTCACTTGATTGTATGAGCTTGCTTATTTCACACCACACCCTTTGCAAACCTCAAACATACCCCCCACCACTTGGAATCTGCTGTATCATGTCAACATATTTCCATAAGGGTGAATTTGCATTTGTTTTAAAGTAGGGTTGGTCCATAGAGCCAAATTTTTTTTCCATTGTAATCCCTATGGCAATAAATTTGGAAGGCAGTACATTCCAAACAAATGAAAACAATTATCTAAATAATCTAACCCATTTAATATTTTAAACAAGAAAGATTGAAAAATAAATAAGAGAGTTTGTTTACATACTTCTAGTTCTTGCATTGGACATTTCTAGTTCTTGCATTGGAGGTTTACACAATCAGAGGTTTTTGCATTGAGTGAGTGATAGTTGCAAGCAAATAACTGAGATATGCAGTACACCTTTAAGGAAAAGATGCAGGCTTGTCATCATTGGCTCGGTTACTTAGAAGGTGATAGCACCCATTGTTCAAGTTCAACCCTCCCATAGCTAAATTCATGTGAAGATCAGCTTGCCTCCAGACTGAGGGGGTTGTCTTCTCCCCTATGCCTTCCCTAGCTGTTCATGTGGATCCAGGCACCTAATGGCTGTGCTTTGTCCTTACTTTGGTTGTATACGTCCCAAAATGCCCAATATTACTGTTGACTCCTTCAGTAATGAATAATTTTCAGATTAGCTTATGTGTTTTCCTTTCGTAAAATGTCTCAGCCTCTTGTTTTGACCATAGTTTTGAGACTTCGTCTTGGCTCAGACTTACCAGGCACATTTTAAGCCCAGTCTTGTAGTTGGAGAGAAATCTAGACAAAAGACAACTGAGCAAAAAAAATCAACATAAATTTTAGTATGCATTGCAATAAATATAGGATTTTTCTGCATTCCATACCAGAATAATATTAATAATGTATGATTTAAAGCTGCAAATCCTCTCAAAATGCTGGGACAAACCACAAGCGTACAAATTTAAATGAATTGCCAGTGTACTACTCATAGTAGTTAATGAATTAAATAAGTTGCTTTACTTCAATGAATTTAAGGTCACAAATGAGTGCTGAAAATGAGGGACATAAGGTTTAACGTTTACTTTTTTAATAACATTATATGTTTATTAAGTTTTTCTTTTGTAATTTCTAACTTTTGTGGGTCTCAGATTCCGATTGATTCTTGAGCAAGTTCTGCAAAAAATGCAGAGTTATAGGAAACTCTGAGTTGTAGGAAACTCTGCGAGTCTCTGTCAGACTTGTGAGTTTTCTCAAACCAGCAAATTACTTTTTTAATAACATAAATTTTAGTATGCATTGCAATAAATATAGGATTTTTCTGCATTCCATACCAGAATAATATTAATAATGTATGATTTAAAGCTGCAAATCCTCTCAAAATGCTGGGACAAACCACAAGCGTACAAATTTAAATGAATTGCCAGTGTACTACTCATAGTAGTTAATGAATTAAATAAGTTGCTTTACTTCAATGAATTTAAGGTTACAAATGAGTGCTGAAAATGAGGGACATAAGGTTTAACGTTTACTTTTTTAATAACATTATATGTTTATTATGTTTTTCTTTTGTAATTTCTAACTTTTGTGGGTCTCAGATTCCGATTGATTCTTGAGCAAGTTCTGCAAAAAATGCAGAGTTGTAGGAAACTCTGCGAGTCTCTGTCAGACTTGTGAGTTTTCTCAAACCAGCAAATTGCTTCTGCTGGCTTGACTCGAGACCCTGTGAGTCCACCAGAGTTTCGTAGAGCTTGAACTATATTTTTGACATTGAAACCTTTCTTTTCCTCTTTTCTGCTGAACATGCCATTTATTGTAATGTCTTGTGAATTTAAATCTTTAAAGGATTTTATTGATTTCAAAAAATCACATAGCATGTTTCTTTAGATCCATTCATAATGGTTGCTTGAACTATATTTTTGACATTGGTAACTTTCTTTTCCTCTTTCTCCGGAACATGCCATTTATTGTAATGTCTTGTGAATTTAAATCTTTAAAGGATTTTATTGAAAAAATCACGTAGCATGTTTCTCTAGATCCATTCATAATGGTCATGGCCCATGTCATTATAATTCTGCTGATCAGTGAAGTTATGATCTTTCCAGGTTGCAACTTGTTATCACTCTTTGGTCAAACAAATTGCCACACCAACATTCATGGCATCTGTTACATCACTGCTGTCATGCTAGCAGTTATACATTATGTGACTACCCACAATGCCAGTCGCTGCGTATGTTTGTTTGCAACATCGTCCTTTCTGTCAATTCACAACTTGAGGATGTGTACATAAATCTGAAAGATTTTTATGAACATTATTGGGCTTATTTTGCTTCATTTATGGCTATCTTACATGCTTTCCAGTTTCCTGTCTAGTTGTTAGTGGAAAACTGTCATATAGTTAATTATTCGTGGCAAGGGCTGAAATAGATGCACCTCTTTCAAAATTAACAGGCAATAAGGAAGTCTTTTTGCACCTTATTATAATTTGGGAAATTTCTTTGGTGGCTTGGGAAGTTTATCTATTCTGAGTTTTAGAATTCAAAAACTAGAAGCCTTGAGCTGAGATGTGCTGAGTTTCAGAGAGTTATTCAGTGCCGTACACACTAGTCTACTTTTTAGGATACTGTTGATCCCATTGGATTATCCTCAAACTGACACTTTTCAAAACTTCATCTGGTTGTACTACTTGCTAGATGAGATTCATCTCTGCTTCTCGATGTATAGCATCTATTAAATGACTATTAATATAATACAATTTTAATGTAGTACAATTCATTTCAATTCAAGTGCCTTTGCATGCTTCCATCATAACTTTGTTTTCTATTTCTATATCTTCAGTCCTATCCACTAAATACAAGTTACTTAACCTTCTAAATGTTTTAAGTAGGGCTTGCAATTATTTTGAAAGGATTCATAGAGTCTAATGCAATTGGTTTTCTTGCAACAGGTTTGCTTTGTACATTAATGAGAGAACATAAATTCAGATTTCTGAGAAGTAATATAAAGCTCAAGCTAGACTGAATCAGTTGCATAGATTATGCCATTTCTATAGAAGATTAGTGGCCAAAAGCAGCAGAAAAATGGTTTCTCTGAGATAGTGGCAGATTAGTTTTTGCGATTTTGTAATTTGTAAAAATCTACAATATGGTGCGAGGACCACCAATACCTAAACTTCTAGCCAGTAGACTCTCATGCATCAGAAATGGCCAGATGGTGCTTCGTGATATTAATATGACTATGCATAATGGAGGTGCAATGATATTAACAGGGCCAAATGGTTCTGGGAAAACTACATTTTTGCGTGTTTTAACAGGATTTCTAAAACCCAGTGCTGGGCATCTGTTATGGAATGGTCATGATGTGACAAACTCTAGTATCTATGAGTTGTATAAAGTAGAATTGCATTGGGTGGGTCTTAAGGATGCGATCAAGAATAAATTAAGTGTTGTAGATAATGTTGAATTTTGGGAAACGTTGGAAGGTAAAAGTGGGAAGTCATGTAAGGCATTGGAATTCATGGGTTTGGGACATGTCATGAATGAACCAGCTCAGGTGTTATCCGTGGGTCAGCGTAAAAGGGTGCAGTTGGCCCGATTACTTTCAATCCCTCGTCCAATCTGGCTTTTAGATGAACCTTCTGTTGGACTTGATAAGGATGGAGTGCAAATACTGGAGTACATAATGGATGAACATCGCAGGAAAGGTGGAATGGTTTTTGTTGCTACACACATTCCAATTAAGCTTAAAGATGCTATGCATTTGCAATTTCCTCCAAGAACGTTAAAGTCTAAAACTTTTATGGATCTTCTGTGAAGAATTTCCTTTCTAAATTAAGGTAATCTGTCTGTTTGCAGAAGTAGAAACATTTAGTAAATCTGTCAGCTACAACAATTTCATGCATTACAATTAATTTTAGGCTGAAGATATGGTTATTGGATACAATATGTTTTACATTTGTTGCGAGTCATTATTATTTAGTGGTTTAGAGTTAGCTTTGAAATGTTATTACGGATTAAAGCGCTAAGAGAGACCCAAGAGAAGCCTATTTTGAAAGTTTAATCTTTTCATGCCTGCCATGTGTGAACTTCAAAGTATTAGATTCTTGCATTTCATGTTTTGTTGCAGGTTCAAATTTTATTGGCATGTTCAATGGTTTAAAGTTCTCACCATGCAGCTGAAACACCAAATCTACAAATTGATCTTAAAATTAGAAAAAATGTGGCTAACGCATCCATAATTTCATAACCTTGTTGAGACATGGTGGAGTTTAATCCTAGATTTGCAAAAGTCAACCAAGATCCAAGAACATGTTGAAAAAATAGGTCTTGACACAAAGCTGGCCAAAAAAGAATTTGTGGCAGTCCTTGAGGTAACAGTTGCCCAAATGAAGAAAGTTGCTACTGGAGACAGCAAAAAGCTGCACAGATACTAAAAGGAGATTTCAAAATTTCCCTTTTCCACAAATCGGATATAAAGAGACAACACATCAATGCCCAAGCAGAGATACACATGAGGATGAAAGAATAGTCACTGAACTGCAAGAATAACCAAGCATGCTACCAATTTCTTCAAAACCTTTCTGACAGCAAATGAAGAATAGGAAGTGGAAAAGATGGCTCAGGCAAACCTCCTCAACTACTACCTTAGTATAAAACACAGGAAGAGAATGATAGACAAATTAAGTTACCCAAAAAAGACGAAATTAAAGAAACACTCTATTTACTTGGATAAATCACCCTTGCTAGACAGTTCCTAAACAATATTCTACTTAACTTTTTTGGACAAATTAAAGAAAAATGAGGCTCACATGATTAATAGATGGTCACCCAAATTAATGCCACCAAATTGGAACTAGTTCCGAAAATAACAAAGGCTTCGGAATTAGAACACTAAAGATCACTACCATTCTGGAACATGATCAAAAAGACCATCTACAAGCTAATTGCCCCCATCTCAGAAAGACAGTCAGCCTTTGCCTTGGGAAGGCAAATTATGGATAATATCATTCTCATTTACAAACTCCTGCAGTTATCAAACTGGATATGTCAAAAGCTTTTGACAAGGTATAACTGGGACTTTCTCGTTAGAATTTTGGAATAATTTGGATTCAGCAAACAAAATTTGGAATGGATAAAGAGTTGTGTGTACATCTCCACCTTCTTCACTGCCCTCAATAAGGAAAAGGGTGCACAGTTTAAGATCTCTTGATACTTAAGGCAGGAAATCCCCTGAGCCCATTTCTATTTGTCATAATGCGTGAGAGACTACTCAGAATCCTACCCCCACAATAAAAAAGAAAAGTAAATACATGTATTCTCTGCAATAAATGGAGGAAGCGGAATATAGGATACCAATGTGCAGATAATATTATCCTCTGTTCAGCCACAAATATGTTGACAATAAAGAAATTCAAAACATTTCTGCATCAATACCAATAAACAACGAAGCAAAGAACAAAGGAGTGTATGCCATCTTTGCCAGTTTTCCTACAGGCAAAAAAACTTAAATGCTCCCTATGCAGAAAGGAAAACTTCCCAGGATATATATTGGCTTCTCGATAAACTAGAAAGGAAATGCAGGATTATGTACAACAGTAGTCAACAGGGTACAACTCAAGACTCAGAACTAGACTGCCAAATAGTTATTTCTAGACGGAAAGGCCCAACTTCTAAGACTGGTTCTATGAGCTGTACCCATAATCAGTTGGCTTTCCTAAAACTACCAAATGTGGTTCATGGACAAATTGTTGGAATACAAAGAAAGTTCCTGGGGAAAGTAACAAACAAGCCATTCAAGCAGCCTCTTATATCCTAGGAAGATGCAGTGCAAGGGGATTGAAATGCCAACCCAAGAACGCAGGGCGACATGCCGCCGCGCCTGGGTACCAACAAGGTACCCGTCCCTTCTTGGAGCGAGCTGGTAAGTGGCACTCTCAAGACCCAGTGCAGCAATGGCCGAGCTGCATGGAATGACATGGATGCCAAATTGCTCTGCAGGGTAATTAAATCGGAACGGAGTCCCGATTCCATCAGAGGTTGGTAAGTTCCATAAGCTGCGCTCATGTGGAGTTTGCACCAAGATGGACTTGGATTAGTCCGCACCAAGTCGGACTTGTAATGGGGACACACCAAGTCAAACTCGTAATGAGGACGCACCAAGACGAACCTGAAAGGAGGATGCACTAAGTTGAGTGTGAAAGTGCCCGCATCAAGTCGAGCTCGGAAAAGCATGCACTAAGCCGGACTCAAGAGGAGGATGCAAATAAGTTCAATGAGGATTTGAGGAGGTTACAAACTCCTTGGAGCCCAACATTGGACCAAATGCCTAACAAGCCTAAAGTTGGAGTATTGGCTGAACCGGGAAAGTGAAGGTAATTGGTCATATCGGAAGTTGTGGTAGATTGCCCAACTTTGTGTTCAACCTTCGGCTGCCTGGGAATCAGACAGCTTATATAGGGGAATAAGAGTACCCTAGCCGCTAAATGTCAAATTAGTTGCCCCCAAAGCGAGGAATCATACTGGAGCGATCTAGAGAGGTTCAAAACGAGCAAATTGCATTCAACAACCAAAGAGTGTCCTTGCATTGGGGTCGACATGAGTCTCAAGAGGAGACCTGGGCTGTGGACTGGATAAGTTGCCTTGTAGCTCGATTGGGAGAACAAGGTGCCCCAATTGGAGATTGAACATCAAAGTGCTCAGGGAGTTACCAAGTTCTAAAGCTACATGAAGAGGAACGCCCAATAGGGGCGAGGTCATTATGTGATCACACTTCAAAAAGTGACTGAGAATTCAGGGGTGGGTGTTCTAAAAGAGTTCTTGGAGGACTCAGGTAGATAAGTATCAACACGGGGTGTTGTTTATTGTAACTGGGCCAGGGGCCATTCAATAGAGCTAATCTATTCACCCTATATTCTGAGTTCTTGTCATTGTCATCATTTGGAGTGCCTGAAGTAGTATTGTGTTTTGAGAAAGTTCTACTTTGTGATTAAACCTTATTTTGCAGAGGACTCGGTTGGATTATAGGCGTAGTCTGGTTCCTTTGAAAAGGCTGATCCTCAAGGGCAGCTCGAGTAAAGAGGGTTCCAGTGCTGCATGGACCGTGGCCCCGTGACATGTGGGGGCTTAGATATAAAATACATGGAGGACTTCAGCACTGCACTTGCAATGAGATTTGCATGGAAGTTGAGAACCAACTCTCTCACTTCTTGCAAAAAAATTACAACGTTCATATTTCTGCAAGAACCTTGAAGGAACCTTTATATAATAGTTGGACACCACAACCATCAACTGTGGTCAGGGTTTAAAACAGGGGTGTCTGACCTTTTAAAGTGCATCACTTAGAAAATAGGGACAACAAAAAATAATTTTTTTTTGAGAAGAAAGTTGGAATGGACCTCAAGACTACACCCCTATAAGAGAAATATAAGAGGAAATCAAAATTTACCTCCAGAAGGTGGCAGACTACATTACGAGAGATTAAAAAAACAAGTTGAGCGGAACTTACTACTACAACAACAGCTACTCATGTTACAGACTCAATGCAGTAAGCTGCTAAACATTTTTATCAAAGGGAGGAAAATAAAAATCTTTCTGAAGCAAGGCACGTGATAGGGAAAGACAACAAACAGGGTTTACACTGGTCTCAACATACCGAGAATCAACAATGTGCAAAAACCACGTGGAAGGAAGTGGAAGAATTTATTAGACCTTCAAATCCTCTCTAGAATTTAGCATTTCTTATGGCATGTAATTCACCGCAAGATTATCACAATAGATCGACTACGGAAATCAAGACGGATAGGGCCAAATAGGTGCCCTATATGCAAACAGGTTGAAAAAACCATCCCACACTTACATATATGCTATGGCTTTACCAAAACAATATGGATGGAGGTTGCGGCAAACTGGCCCCATCAAAACCAGCAGATCAATGCATTCCCACTCGACTGCTATTGAGCAAAAGGAGAAAAAAATGGTGTCCAAATGCCAATCATGGAGAAACTCTACCTCATATCCCTGGGCCATAATATTTGGCACATGATGCTAGGAAGCAGCAAAAAAAAAAGTATGAGAATACTAGTCAGAATATGGAGAAAACAGTAAGGAAAATTGCAGCGTGCATTCATGGTATGGCCATCACATATGCCCAAAATTGGATAGATAGATTTGTCCTGCGAATATGAAGGACCTTTGCATTGCAAAGATACTAAACTTACTTCCTAATTGGCCCTAAAGATATTTGAGAACCCCCGTCAAGATTGGCATAAATTAAACTTTGATTAGGCTTCTAGATCAAACCCAGGGCAAAACAGAATAGGAGGAATCATCAGGAAGCAAACTGGTCAGTTCATATTGACCTATTAAATAAAAGTGTATGGTATGCACTTCTATTTCTTACATTTTACCACCACTTTAGTGTACATGTAAATCTATGAGTTAACTTGTCATGGTAGAAAGAAAGAAATAAAGAACCATAGAAAGGATATGAAATTTCTAGATTATAGAATTTGAGCAAATAGGAACAAACATGTTGTAGGCTTTGTACCCGAACATGCATCCATCCATCTTGTCATATCGTCGAAGGAAAAGGAAAAACTTATAAAAAATGCATATAAACTGAAAATGTAATTAGTAACCTCTTGAATTATTTGCATTATGGAGTGCCTACAAATTGAAGAGAAAAGATAAAAACATAAATAAATTCCAGAAACTGTGACTGAAAATTTAACATGATAAATAAACAAAAATGATGCAAGAATGTACCGAGTGTACAATAAAAATATTTAAACTTATTCTGAACTTAACTTCATTGTTTGATACAAATTTTCAATAATGAACGTAAAGTTTTATAACCAAAAGATTGAGAGAAACTTTTGGTAAAAATCACGCATTGTTTTTTCAAATCGCACTCTATAATCCTATCATTAACATTAAAATGATATGGAAATGCTGTGCTTACCCAATAAATGGTATGAGATGCTAAAGAGGGAAAATGAGGAAGCCAAGTAGTGATACAGTTATAACAAGCTAAAAGGTGGCGGATTAACGCACTTAAGTGTGAGAAAAAAATCTACGCGTACCAATAAGAGAATACCAATATGAATGTTCATGCTTATGAAATTAGTGGAGGAGAAAGTGGGGAAATGAACCAATGGGAAAAAAAATGTTAGCTCAATACAATAAAAGAATAAAATTAAAAGAGAAACAAGTCAACTAAAATGCAAATGATGAACATTATTAAAATTGAGGTTGCACGTTAAAATGTCTAATAAGCCAAGGAAAAAGACACAATATAGAAGTGGGATTTAGCATATATTTTTTTAAATTACAAGAAGGATAAAGCAAGGGATATATAAGTAAGCTTCACAAGAGGGTAACATATGAATGAATGAAATATTTTAATGACGTTTAGAAGACCAAACAATCTAAGGGATCGAGAACCATAGTCTTAAGTTATTTTCAAACTCCTTTTGACGTCGGATCTCCTACTATGGATCTTGACTAGGAAGCTAGCAAGTTTTTCTGATCTTATTCCATTTCCCCCGCCCCCTTACCACAAAATATGCAAGTTTTCTCTTCCCAAACTTCTTTGGGTATAGTATCTCTTGGTCTTTCATCTAAGATGATGCAATCCGGTCCTTAACTATACAATTAACAAACTTGTTTTTCTCTTAACAATTGCCCCTAAATATATTTTTCACCATGCTCCCATGTTGGATTACACTCTTTGATGTAGTATTTTTTTTCCATCCAATTTGCTTTGTCCACATGGTGTCTTGAATTTTTCCATATATATTTTTATTTCCTCATTGGTGTTAAGATGCATGTAAATTGATGTCCCACTTGCTCAACCATTTGTTGTTCTGCTTCCCCTAAGTTTTCTTCCTACGACCTAATTCCGCCTCTATAACTATTTTGACCCAGTGATTGTTATCTGTGTTTTTGACCACCTTTAAATAACTTAGTAGATGTGTTATCATTGATGTCTCTAGTGGGAAAGTTGTTGCTTTAGCCAAAAGAATCTCATATGGGACTGTGGTTTTCACTTTGAGGCTACTTGTGATTAAATGCTTTTGTTCTTTCTAACTATCTCCAACTATAATTTGACATGCTACTTCCCCAAACTTTGAAACCATAAAGGACAACTTGCGTGTGAGATCAAATAAAAAGAAGAGTTAGTAATAAATAACTCTTTGAAAGAAATATTTGTTTGTAAAGTAGTTAGAAGGATAAATGAGAAGAAATAGGAAAAGGATGAGGAAAACTAGCTAGTAGGAAGGGATGGATTCTTAGGAGGATACTAATTATAAGAGGTAGTGACATGAAAATTAAGAATACAAATAAAAGTAAAAATCAAATCCCAATCCACATCCTTCTAAGATTGTGTGGGTGGTAGGCAATCTCAATTGCTTTTCTTCATTGTCACTTGCAACGATTTTATTCCTTCACTAGTAGCTTAGTGGCTTCTAAGTGGATATGGTGTATGCTATTGAACGTTACTTTGCTAATGCAATCACACATGGTGTTTGCATCATGTTCCTAGATCCTAGGGCCAATAAAGTGATCCATTTTACTAATGTATGGAGTTCGACACAAAATTTCAATTTATAGGCCCTAGGAGTTGTGAAGTAGTAGTTCCCTTTGATCCTTCAAGGCACATATAAGATTCATCATAACTTATGTGGTTTAATGGAAATCTTAATGCCTCTTTTCCATAAGATTTTGGAAATTTTGTTTGATATGCCATCCACACAGGACATAAAGGCCAAATGAATATTGATTGAGTCATCTAAACCCCAATGAGTCATGTTGCGCTTTGGCTTGTTTGAACACTCTAACAATGTACTTATCCCTATGCCAATTCATTTAAAAAACCTTATTCAAGTGAGATATTTCATGGTTAATATGATCCTCATTGCAATCTCAAATCACCCTTGTAGTAAGTCTTTTTAAAATTCTTGCTTATTGGATAAGATAGCGATTATAAGTTCACATGTAGGTAAAGGCCATTGCTAGTGGCTTTTCTATACAATTGATGAGATCAAAATCTATTAGGGTTTTTATAAAGAAGGATATAAAGGAGAGGAAGTTTCTTACCATGTTCCACCTCCTCAGGTATCTTGATGTTATCCACTAGGTTGTTTAAGTGGAAATGAAAATCTTGTTTTTTTGAAAAATCATGTTACCTTCATGGCTTCATATTATTAATGTAACACATCCATGACCTCAATTTCAAAGGGAAATATTTTAGTGCCTTATCTTCAAAGCATTGCATGAAAAGTTTTTCTACAACTAGAGAAAATTGGGACTTCATGACAATCTCATCTAAGTGCTCATTGAAAAAACACATGAAAGTGAAAAAAGTAGGTTTAAGTAAATTTCTACTAAAGAAGTAGACTCATTTTATATGTTCCATTTAACTATCTAAATCACTACATTTAAAATGAATTTAGTGAACAAAGACAACACATCAAAGCTAAGAAGAATTTCATCATCACCTATCCTTTTTTCCTTAATGAAATAAAAAAAATGGGAGGAACCTTTGATGAAATAAGTCATTATTTTCACAAGTGAGTTTATTTTCTTTATGATGATAGAAGATAGTTTGTAACCTTTTTAGGCTTAGTGGTGTCAACTATGATTCTAAATGACACCTCTCCTTTATGAATTTTAGGGGTTCCATATGTCATTGTGTGATCTCTTTGTTTGGGATAAGATGTTTTTTTTATGTCATCCTCCAAGGATGATATGGTTTTTTTTTTAAATAGAATCCCATATTGTTTGGCTAAAGTTTGAATATGCTACAACTTGGTTATTGAACCATTGTCAAACTAGTGGTTGAGGAAGTTATACTATAAAATCAGTGTAGTGTGAATTACCTATATTTTTTCCAACTTTAACTTATCTAAATTTTCTTCAATTTATTCTTAATTATTGTATGCCCTCTTGCCAAAAAAGTGGACTAGTATCCCACTTTACTCTAAAAACTATATGACATATTTTAAGAAATCACATTACTCAAGTTTAAATATTGAGGATAAACTACTAATAATGATTTTAATAGTTCATCACGAGGACAATGCTCACTTATCTTTGATGCCAAACTTTTGAGAATTTCTTGCAATATTGTCTTAGCAAAAGTTAGGTCTTTATTGGTTGTACTTCTAACACATTTTTTGACTCCCTGGTTGTATTCAACCTTACTAAAGTAATTTAGTTCTATCATATATCTATTAATTGATGCACATATCACCAACTTCATTTACCTCTAGAAAGTTGTTTGTATAGTCAATGGTTGTCATTAATTTCCAACTTGTAAACTTTGAACCTATAAATGCTTCATTATTTTTGTAAGTATGAATTATTTATAGTAACACATACTATTTCTCATAGCTTTGATTATTCTATAATATAAATTGTCTCGTCTCAGTACTTTTCGATAGAACATTCATTTATCCAACATATGGGAATAAGGATCTAGATAAAGTCAATAAGGTCTGTTTGCCACTAAGTAGCACCAAAACATTTGGACGGACTATAAAATTTTTAGACAACATTACCATCAATTTATCAATAATAGCAGAACAATCCATGTGCCAATCAATAAGATGAAAACAACCTAGTATCAACATCCTTATGTAGCTTGTTACCTAGAGTTGCTCCTTCAACAAATCTTTGAAATTCCAAATATCCTTTTGGAATTATATAGAAATATACATGCACCTCATGGACAAGACCTTCAATTTTGAAATATACAAAATTGGTCCACAATATTAAATGCTATATTCATTCAATGGGCCATACAATGAATACTTGTCATGTATGGAAAACTCAAGATTTTAAAATTCAAAATTATCCCATTTCTATGACCCTAAACTATTGATGCCCTATTTGTTCTAATGCAAACCAACTTTGTTGTAATTTTTGAATCATCTAAACCTCCAATTTCTATCAAAATAACTTTTAAAGTTCAAAAAAAGTAGTTGAGGTAATTTTTTCTCTCATTTCGTGGAACAAAAGAATATTAGGATGAAAAACATGATTCTCCACTATATAAGGATCCACATATATCCCATAACTATTGTCTATGTTTGTCACTTTGTAAAAGACAATGCAATACAATCACACGTTTAAATTTTTCTTGAATGTCTTACTTCTTAACTTGAGCAAGATAGTGAACCCATTTCCAATCACTATTAATGCACCAATGGGAATTCAAAATCTTTTGGCAACCTCAAGAAAGGATATTAAATTCCTATATTCTTAATAATTTTCCAACTAATGACTTTTGTTTGATATGTGAAATATAATTACAAGTTATATTGTCTTGGATAATTTTTTTTTATTACCTTACTAGATAATGTGTATATGGATCCTTCAATAATGAAAATCATTTCTGAGGATTGCATGCATGCATTGTGCCCAACTACATTTTGAGAATGCCTACATTTGTCTTTGGTTTTCCAATGCATCACTAACTTCAACTCCTAATTTAAATTTATTTTTTCATACACTTAACCAACATGCTTTTTAATAGTATTTATTTTTAGCAACAAGGTCTTATTTTTCAAGCTACAAATATTGCATCAACATATTCTTGGCTTTCTAGCACATCTACATTCTCAATACATTCTATGCATGCATACCTTGAAATTAATTTAAGATAAAAATTATGTGATATATCACATTGGCATGGATTTTACTTTTGTGAAATGTTCTTATTATTGTTATGAGCATTACTATTAGAATCATTGGTATGCCCTTATGTGATGTAGGAGCATCCATGGCATTTGGAAATCCTGTATCAAACAAAAAGATTTAATTTTTGTTGAGAATTTTTGAATTTTTGGTGTGAGTCAATTTTGGTTTGAAATTCATGTTAATAGGTGGAAAATGAATTATCTTTGTTTAAATAAACTTGCTAAAATATTCCTAGCACATTGACAAGTTGGTTAGTGGGGTGAAAAAGCAAGAAAGACAACTTACATATTTAATTGCAAATTATTTCAAAAGCTTATTAAGGCATTGGATTTTTTAAATTAGGGAGTTACAACACTTCATCATGATCCCTAAAAGTAGGGACTGGAGAAGTGGGTGCCCAAAACTGATTTTGTCTTCTTGCCTTTTCAGGAGTCAAAAGAGGAGGGAAAGAAAACTGAAAAAGCCTATCTTTGTGAGGTTGTTGTAAGTGGGTTTCAAATGAGTTACAGGAGATGGCATACCTAGTTCCTCTGCAAAAATTAGATATATGAAATAAATCCCTTGACAAAGTGGTGGAGAATCAGAAATTTATGAAACAATGAAATAGTTTTGAAGTGGATTTTTGAAGGTAGAGGAGAGGAGGGAACAAATTTCTCTGGAGAAATTTTTTTGGGTGTTTGTTGCAGGTTTAGACTAATTTACAATAGTCCATGAAGATTTCAAAACAACAGAGTTGAAGATACAAAAGTTGTAGGTGGTGTTTTAGTGCTGAGAGATGAATTTTGTTTGCAAAAGCTCACACAACTGAGCATAGTATTGTATTTGAATGTTTTTCCTTGCATATTTGATGTTTGTAAGAAGTTTATTTGCTGCATATCAGTCCATTGATGACTGAAAAACTCTTGTAATCATATTTCTTGTAATGGAGAAATTTAGTGGTTTCCTGTGTAAACAATTTTCTGTGTGTTAATTTACAATTTCTCTATTTTGTTTGAGCATTTGTTGTAAGAATTTAGAGAGGGTTTTGTGAGTTTAAATTCCTCTCTACATTAGTGGTATTAGAGTGGGTTATTCTGAGTCTGTAAACAGAGTGTCGAAGAGAGACCGTTTGCAACAGGATCTGTGAGTTGTGGGTGAAGATTAAAATGCCTCCAAGATTTGCCAACCATGGTAGAGGTGGAGGCAGAGGAGGAGGAAGAGGGATGAATTTAGAGCTCTAAGAAGGTAAGTGGAGGTTTTCCAGGAAGAGATTCCCAAAAGAGATGTGCGTAGAGAAAATGATAGTGAAGATGAAGTTGAAGAGGAATTTGAAGAGGAAGAATAAGAACCAATGGACCCTAGAGAAATCAGATTGTTGAGAGCATTCGCACAACTTGGAAAATGGCCTAAGATGGAGGTTACAAACTTTAGTGGAAGCTTGAATCGAGAAGAGTTGATATATTGGATTAATGACATGGAGGAATTCTTTGAGTTTGAAGAGATTGAAGACCCTCACAGGGTGAGGTTTGCAAAAACAAAACTAAAAGGGCATGCTAGCATTTGGTAGAAGGAAATGAAGCTTGAAAGAGGAAGAAGAGGAAAGGACAAGATACTCAAATGGGATAGAATGGTAGAGAAGATGAGTTGGAGCTACTAAAAAAGATGCAAAATTTGAGACAAGAAATGAGAAGTGTGAAGGAGTACATAGAAGAATTCCATAAGATTCTGATTAGAACCAAACATTTTGAAGAAAACAAGGAAAAGGTAGCTCGTTACGTTAATGGATTAAAGCTAAGCATACAAGAGGAGTTGGAATTAGTGAGAATATACACCATTGAGGATGCATACCAGTTTGCATTAAAAGTGGAAGAAAGACTGAACAAGAAATTTGATAATAAGCAAAGAGGAAAGAGTAAAATTAATGTGCAACAAAATGAGGATAAAAACCAAATAAAGGGGATACTAAGGGCAGCAAGGATGAAAGAGGTGAGAGTTCAAATCAGTCCCATGATCAAAATTTTAGAGGAAGAGGAAGATAGGGTAGAGGATTTGGAAGAGGAAATTACAAAATAACTTGTTTTAGATGTGGGGAAGAAGGTCATAGGACATATGACTATCCTCATGAAGAAGAAATACCAAGAAGAAGAGCTGAAAATCATAATAGAGCAGCAAACATAAATGGAGAAGATGCACACTCATCACACTCAGAAGAGGCAGAAGATGGAGAAGTACTTGTTTCAAGAGGAGGCCTAATGAATGAATGAAAAGAACCAGATCAAAGGAAGAGATTGTTCAAAACAAGATGTAAGTGTGAAGGTACAAAGTTTGTAATGTTATTATTGATGGTGGTAGCACTGACAATCTTGTTTCTGAGGAAATAGTAAATAAGTTGTAGTTGGAAAGAAGAAGACACCCACATCCATACAGGATTGCTTGGTTACAAGATGATCATAAAGTTCTTGTAAATGAACAATATCTTGTAAAATTTAAGATAGGTGATTATCATGATGAAGTTTTATGTGATATAATGTCTGTGAATGTTTGTCACTTGTTATTGGGAAGGCCTTGGTAGTTTGATAGGTGTGTAATACATGATGGGTATTCCAATACATACTCCTTGATGAAGGATGGAATCAAACACAAGTTGAAGCCCTTGAGTACAGAAGAAGGAAAGTTATGTAATAAAACTAGAAGTCGTTTGGTTAATGGAGTTAAAAAATTAGTAAAAGAGGATGAGGATGAAGATCATGATTTTCTAATGCAAGTTTCAACAGTGTTAATTGCATTCAAAAGGGGTAGAGTGAAAGTTTCAGTGGAGAAAGAAGAGGTAAAATCTGATTTTTGTGAAAATGTTGTTGCTGATTTATGTGAGCATGATGAGATTAGTGTAGAAGAAGAGTTTGCAGAAATGAGTACATTGTTGAATGAAGGTACTAAAGTTGTAATTCAGGAAGAAGCTGAGAAAGTGGATGTTGATTTGTTTGGTGAGCTTTTGTTTGCATTAGTTGATGATTTCTCATGTGATAAAGAGACTTGTATGGATGACAGTTTATTGTAGGGTGGAAGGGAAGAATATCTTGATAATGCTAATGACATTGAAATGGATACAAAGGAGAGGGATGAAAAGGAGTATTTTGATTGTTACTAACATTGAATTTGCAGCTGAAAATTACTTTTAAGGAGATAAAGGAAAGGAGGAACACATGGAAAAAAAAAAGATTAAAAATGAATTGATTGTTGCAACAATAACAAAGGGATAGGTAATGCATGAGTTTCCTTATTTTATTGATGAAGAGAAAATTGATTATTATTGTTTTCCAATATTTCATAGTGCAAATTGATGGGAATTAGAATTTGTGAAAAAAGGAAGAGAGGAGGAATGAAAGATGGAAGAGACATCGAGTTACA
Source organism: Sequoia sempervirens (assembly GCA_007258455.2). Taxonomy (NCBI): domain Eukaryota; kingdom Viridiplantae; phylum Streptophyta; class Pinopsida; order Cupressales; family Cupressaceae; genus Sequoia; species Sequoia sempervirens. The sequence continues at coordinate 44,521 of VDFB02353692.1, forward strand.
GGGACAGGTGAGAAAGAAGGTTCAAGTGAATAAGGCTACAAGATGGACTCAGAATGAACATCAAATCTACGAATGTGTATGAGTCACACTCATGAAACATTTATTTCTACTGTGGGTGTCTAATGCAGGAGCATCTATGGCATTTGGCAATCTTGTGTCAAACAAAAAGATTTATTTTTTGTTGAATTTTTGATTTTTTGGTGTGAGTCAATTTTGGTTTGAAATTCATGTTAATAGGTGGAAAATGAATTATCTTTGTTTAAATAAACTTGTTAAATTTTTCCTAGCACATTGACAAGTTGGTTAGTGGGGTGAAAAAGCAAGAAAAGCAACTTACATCTTTAATTGCAAATTATTTCAAAAGCTTATTGAGGCATTGGATTTTTGAAATTGGGGAGTTACAACAATTCATCATGATCCCTAAAAGTAGGGACTGGAGAAGTGGGTTCCCCAGACTGATTTTGTCTTCTTTCCTTTTTGAGAGTCAAAAGAGGAGGAAAAGAAAACTAAAAAAGTCTATCTTTGTGAGGTTGTTGTAAGTGGGTTTTAAATGAGTTTTAATTATCTTTTTGAAGTTTGATTTTGCAGCTATAGGAGATGGTGTACCTGGTTGAGGAAGGCAAAGATTAGATATATGAAATAAATCCCTTCATAGAGTGGTGGAGAATCAAAAATTTATGAAACAATGAAAGAGTTTTGAAGTGGATTTTGAAGGTAGAGGAGAGGAGGGCATAGCTTTCTATGGAGAACAAATTTGGGGTGTTTGTTGCAGGTTTGGACTAATTTACAATAGTCCATGAAGGTTTTAGAACAACAGAGTTGAAGATACAAAAGTTGCAGGTGGTGTTCTAGTCCTAGGAGATGAATTTTGTTTAAATCTCACATAGCAGAGCATAGTATTGTATTTGAATGTTTTCCTTTCATTTTTGATTCCTGTAAGAAGCTTATTTGCTGCATATCATTCCATTGATGGCTGAAAAACTCTTGTAATCAGATTTCTTTTAATGGAGAAATTTAGTGGTTTCCTGTGCAAATAATTTTGTGTTAATTTACAATTTCTCTATTCTGTTTGAGAATTTGTTGTGAGAATCTAGAGATGGTTTTGTGAGTTTAAACTCCTCTGTACATTATCATGTTAACGTGTTGTTGATGCTCTTGTATCCAAATTTCCTAAATTATGTGTCATTTAAAAGAGCATGTTTCCTTCATGAATTTCACTACATTATTTCTAATAATTTCATTGAATTGGACATTTTTAGATGCATCTTCCTAATTTTTTAGTGTTGATGGACCAACTTCATCTCTTCCTCATCGTTTATTAAAATGATACATTATATTGGTGTTTATTTTCTTTGATTGGTGAGAATGTTTACAATAGTGGGGGTTGCCATGTTTTTGTCACAATAAGAGATTGGCATTTATAAGAAAATCAAAATTTAGTATTGTAGACACCTAAAATTTACCCAAAACCTAGAGTCTTGCATTTTATCCCAAAATCATGATTTTTCCATCAAGTCCTAATTATCCTTATTATCCTTAATGTTACCTAATTATTCCTATTTTCCCTGTCCTAAATCATTTTTCTAAGTCCTAATTCCTATTTCATGTCCCATTTCCACATGAATTTAACTAATCAAATTAATTAAATTATCCTCATAACAATCCAAATTCCTCACCACTCATCTCATAACTATCTCTCAAAAATCAATGAATCAATTTAAAAATATCAATTTATCTCCTCCCTTCATTTCTCAACTACCCAACCAACTTGATCTAAGCCATACATCTCTCATTAAATATCCACCATGGACCATCCTTTTGGAAAACCTACAAATCTACCATCCATGAGCCATTTAAGAAGCCCGAATCATTTCAATGTCATGTTTCTGATTTGAGCAACATATTTCATCCATTTTTTAGCAAATCTACCTTCATGGAGCAACACAAATTGAAATTGGGTCTTTTTTTGGTTTATTCATTTATGTTTTTGATTTCTTGCTCTAATTGAGGCCAAATTTGATATAGATTACACATGCTTGAAAACACACACATAATGTGCAAGAGCATCTTCAAGTTTGGGAAATCTTGCATCACCCAAAAATAATTTTACCATCTTTTTTATTTTATCTCTATGTTTTCAAGTTGTTTAAACATAATTAAGAGTTCAGGGTTGTAACACTAATCTTAGCAAGTTTGAGTAAGATTCAATAGTAGCACAAAGCCATTAGGTTGAGTCATTCACACCACAAAAGTATAGTTGGTCATGTAGTTTGAACCTACATGGTATCAATTAAGATTAATTCTTCACTTAGAGTATACATGACACCATTGCGAGTTATTTAACACATTCTTTACATTTGAGAGTGGCATGTGATCCTAATCTTTTGAAATATTTTTTGATATCTTTCTATGTATTTTCCCTAGCATATTATAAGGACGGGTCTATCTGGTGCATGTCATGACCATTAACTAGAATACATATTGGTACAATAGGGCCAACATAAGTCCATTTGGTAAAATGATACTAAGGTCCTTCTCAATGGCCCTTGGTTTTTGGGGTTAAATGGTCTAAGTCTTCAAAATTGGTCACTTAGTTTCAACCCTATATTAGAAACTTTAAAGTTTCCCATTTGGGTCCATCTACATGGGATTCCCTTCAAATTTTGGAATGAAAAGATTACTAAGGTCCTTCTTGATGTCCCTTAGTTTGTGGGGTTAAATGGTCCAAGTCTTCAAAATTGGTCGCTTGGTTTCAACCCTATGTTAGAAACCTTCAATTTTCTTATTTGGGTCTTTCTACATGGGCTTCTTTAGAATTTTGGAATGAAAATATTTTCATGTCTATTGCCAAATATTTTGGGAAATACTATGTGAAATGATGAAAAATGGGGTTGTTGGTATTAAAATGAATTGATAACAATGCACCTATCTTCTTAGTTTCATTCAATAATGTGTGCTATAATGTGCAAATGAGTAACAAAAAATAAATGTAATTGATATAGCAGTCAAAAGGCAGATCTGGAAAGGGTCAAATGTTGTGTACCTTTCACCAAAAGTGCTTTTTCAAACTCACTAAGGACTCATTTTCCCTATGGCGAATGGGTCCTGGTTAGGTCTCTGGAAAATCTGTTTTTGAGTTTTTTTCTTCAATGTCTACACTCCCAGATTCTAGTCGGGCATTGTCAAAAAGTTGAAAATAAAACTTGTAGCTCAGTTTCCGTGATTTGAAAAATTTTCTTGCATCTTTGACAACTTTTCAACTTTCTTTAATTTTGCTTTCCAATTGATCTTTAACCTAAAACTTGCAATCACACATCAAAGAGAGAAAAATGTTGTTTTTTTAGGGAATAGGGGTTTGCCTTGGTCAAACTCCATTTTCGTAATTGAACCTTGAAATGAATAAAAGCATGAAGGAATGATGAATGAACAAATGTAATGTCACAACTCACCACACCTTATTTGAAACTTGGATAAATCTGCAAACTAGCATGAAGTGACCTCAATGAATGTAGATCTTGATCATGAACTTGAATGTGAAAAAATTCCTTTGATATGCTTGATAGATCTTGAATGCTACATCAACACATTAGCTCAAGCAACATGCATGATGCACTAATATTTGACATGATGAAATGACTCTTGGTTGCTGCAATAATCTTCAATAATTTTCCCTTGAATGCTTTAGGAATGCTCTATCAATGCTCTTGTGAATCTTAGGATGCTTGAATCAAAAGTGCTAGGTGAAACTAAGTGAAATAGCTTCTTATTTATACATATCTTAACATTAATTCCCAAAATTCAAATATCAAAAGTTGACATTGAATTGTATATTTAAAATCATTAAAATACAACCAAAAACATATCCCATGGAGGCTCCTAGGTCTAAGTGAGGACCCATTCGTCATGTGGCGAATGGGTCCTAGGCCACTTACCTAGGACATACTTTAGACAATGTGAAATGTCATGTGAAAATAGGGTCCTAGGACCTAGTGAGGACCCATTCACCATGTGGTGAATGGGTCCTAGGTCACTAACCTAGGACACACACCTTCTAAAATTAAGTGTTGTGTAATAGCATTCATGAATGTTGGGCTTCCCTCAAAATATGCAATTAATTAGGCTTGGATTTGAATTAAAGGGGCTGATTAAGGCACATTAACCTCAATTAATTAATAAAGCCCTAGATTAGGGTGAAAGTGTAAAGATAGACCTTACAACACCCTAAATAAGGCACAATTTAGTCCATTTATTTTAAAATGGCCCTAAACTTAATGTGAATGTGTAAAACACATTACAACACAAAATTAAAGCAACATTAGGCTTATTTTATGATTAATTAGTCCCAAATTAAGGAAAAAGGGATAATTTTTTCGTTAATACACTATGTTATTGATAAAATCACTAAACTTATGAAGCCTTTTTTATTTGCTAGATTTTGTGTGGTTTGTGGAGAAAAATCAGTAGCTTCCAACTTAGGTTACCTTTTCTTCAAAATTTGGATCTTGGGTGCATTAGATAGACTATGAAGACTCCCCGATAATTTTCCTTTCTTGTGGTAAAGTGGGTCATACCTTCACTACTTTTCTTAAGAATAAAAAACAACACTTTGTTTCAAAGAAAAAGGATCATCAACAAGCTACTAAGGAGGATTCCCTTACTCCTATCTATCAAGAAGTTTTGAAAGTTGATCTTAAAGAGTACCCCCCAATGGATTGTTCATTGATGGACCCATCATTTACTACCTTGGGGATGGGAGATGATTTTTTCATTGACTGTATGTATCCTTTTTGCTCCAAAAAAGTTAGTTTTGAGAAGAAGGATCCTTGTTTTGACCACCTTGACTTTGGGTGGGTTGGTCGGTCTTTTAGTCTTTCTATTCTTTCTATTGTCTTTTGTTGTTAGTTGCTACCTGTCATGCTTCATGATCTATCCTTTTCTTGTACAAGGGTTAGTGCCCTTTCAAAACCTTGCTTACCTGATAAAAACATAAGTCCATTTGGGAAAATTAATGTTATCGACTAATGATAAGGTCTAGTTGGTCTCAAGATTGAGGATAAATAAATTATAATATGTTTTATTTCAAAAAGGTTAATCACCCTTCACTAAAACCATGTAATTGGTTTCTAGAAGGCCCTCTATATATTCTTAAAATTGATATCTTGGCAAGGAAATTCAATTTAGATAGGTGAATTTGATTTTGGAAGATTGAAATTAAACTTGTGAAGAAGGAAATATATGTATACATACATACACACACACATACATACATACATACATACATACATACATACATACATACATACATACACACACACACACATATATACATATATATACATACATACATACATATATATATATATATAAAACCTTGCATCATGTTGTAATCTAGTGATCATTGATATCTATAAAGTGTTCCTATTCTAGAATATAATTGAAGTCTTCTAATCTAATCCATGTGTTTTCTTCCTTATAATTACATTTTGTTGGATGCTTCTTAGTAAGACAACTCTTATTTGGGTTCTCCAACCTTGACATTGCATCCATTGGTATTAAGGGAGACACAAATCTTGAGAGTGTGAGTTTGAAGAGCCTCCATAATCTACTCATTGTTTGTAGGATTGTAGCTTGTAGTTACAATAGCAGGTCTTGTTTGATTTGTTGTCAATATGCCTCCTAGAAATTTTTTGGTAGTTGTAGATTTGGAGCTACCAACATGTCAAGGAGACTAAGATGAAGTTGCAAAAATTCCAAGATTAATTCAAGTTAAATAGGATGATATTAAAAAAAATAGGCACAAAGGTGTTACTTAAAGAGAAGAATATAGTGACACCAAAGATGAGGAAATACAAGAGGATGAAAAGCAAACACAAGTCAATGGTCTATATAGTGATGAAGGTGAAGAATGATTACTGCATTTGAAACTCTAAACCTTGAGGAGTCAATTGATTAGATCACAAAGATAGAGGCGTACTTCAATTATGAAGATATCATCCATTCATAGAGTGAAGGTGACACAAACCAAATTGAAGGATCATGCTATAATTTGGTTGAAATAATCTCTATTGGAAAGAACTAGGCACAAGAAAGAGATCACTTGTTGGGACCATATGGTCACCAAATATAGAGGAAATTACTTGTTTAGAGATTATTAGTTGGATTTAGTGAAGAAGATTCAAAAATTGAGTCCAAGGAATTCAAGTGTGAAGGATTACATGTAGTTCTAGAAAATCACAATTTAGTTGAGTCATAGTGGAATTATTCAATAAAATGTATCATGATACATTGATGGGTTGAGACTTAGTATTTAGGATGAGATGATCATGCTTAATACCTTATAAATAGAAGAAGCCTATTAGTATTTCCTTGTAAATAAGAAGAAAATTTGTCAAAAAGGTAACATACTATGACTTGAGGAAGTGGAGGAGGTAAATCAATTACTATAAGAATCCATGAGATCAGGGAGGAGAAGAAAGTATTTCTTAGGCCTAAAGCTATGGATGTGGAAGATACACCCAAAGGGCACAAATGATATGGTGGCAGAGGAAGAGTTTTCCAATGAATTTATTTCAAGTGTTGAAAAGTTGGAAATAATACATTCAAACATTCTCAAGTTGAAGGTGCGTGCCATGAAAAAAGAGATCAAGTACTTTTGTTGTATAGGTTCGATGAGGAATCACTTGCATCGCTAGAAAAGGATTGAAGATTCAAAGTTGGAAGAGCTTCTCAAGATTAAGAGGGTGCTATTGAAAATTAAAGGAAAATCAATGAACTAGTATAATGGAGTCTTTTCCATATTTGTATGTAATTTTGGAGGTAAGTGATACAAATTAATTATTGATAGTGGTAGTGCATAAAATATTTTATATGAAGAAACTATTAATAAATAATGTTAAATATAGTTTCACACCCTAACCCTTACAAGGCCCCATTGTTGCACAAGGGCCATCGACTAGTTTCAACATTCAATCTTATAGGAATGAAGTTTTGTGTGATATTATGCTTATGGATTTTTTTCATGTTCTATTAGAAAGATGAAAATTAAGTAAAATTGGTATATGATAGAAGGGCTAATACTTATACCCTCAACAAAGATGATAAGAAGCACATACTCAATCCATTGAAGGAGTGAGTGGAATAGATTGAGTATGACTCTAAAGTGATGCTGATTACAAGAAATGAGTTCCTAAATGAGTTGACGATTGAGGAAATAGGGTATACATTGATACTTTAACCCATAGGGAGGCCATATTAATGATTAGTTACCTACATATGGAAGTGATCGATATTCTTGGTGAATTAGTTGATGTGTTATCTAGTGAGATACTTTAACGGTTACTTCCAATAGAGAAGTATCTACCATAATTTATATAAAAAAGATGCATATAGGTTGTTGAAGGAGAATGAGAAAAAAAGATGTAAGTTGGAGAGTTTGTGCATAAAGGATTGATCAGGGAAAGTCTAAACTTGTGAGTGATACCAATTGTGCTTGTAACAAGCAAGTTAGTAGAAATAAAAATTTATATTGCCAATAATTAATGTCCTAATGAACCATTTGAGGGGAGAAAGCAAATCACCTTTGGGAAAAAATATTTTTAGAGTGGTTACAATTAAATATTAACCATAGAAGGGGTTGAATTTCAAATGACATTCAAAACAAAAGAAGGGCTATATGAATGGTCAATAATTCCATTTGGACTAACAAACAAAGAACATTCATGTGGCTCTTGAATGAAGTGGTGAAGTCATATATTGATAAATTTGCTAGTCTATAATTGGATGACATACTAATTATTAATAAGGGAAAGGAAGAAAACCTATCACACTTGAAATCAGTGCTATATAAATCAAAATAAGAGAAGAAGCATATTAATTTAAAATATGTCATTTCATGTAGAAAGAGTGGGTGTGTTTTGGATTTGTAATTTCCCAAGAGGAATTCAAGAATGAATTTTGAAAAGTTGAAAGCAATATTGGAGT
>VDFB02353692.1:55000-176316 GCA_007258455.2 Sequoia sempervirens
TTATAGGCATATATACATATGTATACATATATGTAACTATATTTATACATGCATATAAATATTTATATGCATATATGTATGTATTTATATGCAGAAATGCACATATATACACATATGCATAAATGTATATGCATGCATACACACATTTATGTATGGATGTATGTATGTATAAACATATATAATGATGTATATGCATATATACAAATATATGTTTATATCTATTTATATATATATGCATATTCAATTTTCTTTATTTTGTCTTATGTTTGTAGGTTTTGAAGATCTACATGGAATTAGATTTTGTAGTTTTAACAATGCTTCTTAGTAGGTTTGAATAATACCTTGTAGTCATTGTTACCACATAAAGTATAGTTCGCTAAACAATAGTCTAAACTTATACAATACCAATTGAGATCGAGTTATTCACCTAGAGTCTACATGACATCATAGTGAATTCTTTAGTACATGATTTACACACAAATAAACACTCATCCAAATGTTCTATAGTTTATTGTCACTCATGGGAGGCTTATATGATATAAATCTCACATTTTAGTTATCATGATTTTTTAAGGTATTTATCTCCAAGATTTTTTATTTCATTTATTTATTTTCTAATAGACTGAGTGTAACATGGCTTACGTCTAATGGTGGTATGTGTCAACAATTGTATGAAGGAATGTTGGGCTTGTCTTTACATCTTGTTGGTGACCAGAGTTATAGGTTCCAAAATCCCTAAAGATAAGGGTGTCAAATTCAAGGCCAAAGACCTAAAAATTATGATTAGGAAGGGGAACTTTAGACCACTTTACTAAGGTGGGTAAGACATTCTTCAAATTTAGGCTCTAGTGGGCCAATGAGGGCTTCCTTAAGGTGCCAAATTAAACATGACTATAATAAATGGACATGAACCTTAAAAAAACTAGAAATATTGCATAGTACCCTCCTATTTTCCTATTACTAAGTGCCTATATGCTAGTCTGACAATGCAAGGATTTTGCACCTTTATAAAGTAGATGGAAAGCCATGTGAAGTTTCTAAGAATGTTCCTTTGATAACACCTAATGTTCGTATGCATATCTAGACATGGAAGTGGATGAAAGGAAATCAACACAATATAAAATGATGTTTAATATTTTGAGTGTGTTGGTGCTATGGGAGGTTAATAAAAAGTAAACATGAGCCTATATCCATCTAGGCAATAGAGTCTTAAGTGTTATAAAAGAAATAATGTAGTTATTAAAATCTAATCTTTGATACCTTAGTGAAGATACTAGTGAAGACTACACACATAAGATAGGTTCTATGCATGCAAGTAGATAAATGAAATTAAAAAACATACAAATGATCATAACTTAGTTATCCATGATATAACCATATATTTCTTGTATTGGTCTAAAATGATACCTTGGAAAAAATTTATAAAGGATTTTATTATTGTCTAGATGACAAACTAATTATAACTAACATTTAAATCACCAAATGTGATTAAGAATACTAATGAAATATTAGAGGCATACATAATACTCATGGAGACATTCAAAAGATGTTGGATCTACATGTTTAAACTAATTCTTGTAGGATTAAAATGTTGTATTGCAACTTTAAGATAAAAATAAAACTTAAAAAGTTACAATACAAAATACCTTCGACCTTTTACTAGAAAGAACACCTTATCCATTTGGAACCCTTCTCTATTTTTTAGCTCTACAACCATTTTTCCATCTATTTATAAATATATATCATTCAACACCAATGAGAAGCCTTGGGGGAAGAAGTACAGTCGATTGCTTACAAAATTCACCATCACATATGCCATATATCTAAAACCATGCTCTTTTACATCATTAGACCTACATTTCTATACTCATCATAACTCTAAGGGGTCCACTAATACTGGGAGTTGTGTGAAAGTATTCCTTTGCATGATTGTTTCCATCTTAAACTCTTTAATGGCATCTTGGATCAGGTGTTAAGGTAGGTAGATCTTTAACCTCTTGCTAAAAAAAAATTGATAGGAAAGTGGACATCATCATTCTAGAGTGTAGTACAAGGTAAAACCCATGAAATTTGCAAGACAAATGATTAGGACAAGGTGCACAGATCATTAGGAGATGAAACTCACCTACTTCATTAATGGAAACATGGTCACCCTCATACTCCATCATTGAACTTGTATGTGAATTAATTCCCTAGAGATAAACAATGGTTTTTGGGTGGTAAAATATAGATTGGGTAGTTGCAAGGTCAAATTCAATAATTAATGACAATGTAGGAAGGTTTGGGGGGTAGTGAAGACAAACAAAAATAAATTTGGATATTTGATATAGGTTAGGAGGTCAGAATAAGATATGTGGAGTTTTAGTCCAAAGTGGAGATTAGGATTGGATATTTCATGGATGTCTAGAAGTCCATCAAAATATGTATAGGAATGAAGGGATGAATTAAATACTAGGAAGAAGTGTAGAATATTATAATGTAAATAGAGGTGAGAACTAGACATAGGGATGAAATTTATAAGTCCAAAAAAATCTACAAAAGGATGGAAGGGGTGTGGGGATTTCTTTTGGAAACTCAATGTGGAATCGAAAAAGGGAAATGAATGAAAAATTGGAGGAGATAGAATGTTTGAAGAAGAATTTTTGTGGGGATTTGGGGAATGAGAAGAGGTAAGGATATGGACTCAAACAAGAATTATGACTCTCCACAAAAGGGAATAGGGAAGGAATTAAAAATTTGTGAGGATTGGGAGTTGAAAAGATCACATGTTAGGATGAGGAAGGAACATGGATTATATCTAGATGAGCCCCAAAATTTTACAACTTTAAAAAGAACATGAAATGGGAATGAAAAAAAGGAATGGGAGAATGTGGGGAAATGATGCAAAAGATGATAAGAGGCTGGGACAAAAGACAAAGGTTTGGAAGTGAGCTAAGATCCCATAAAAAAGGAGGAAGTAAAGGAAAATGAAGGGAAGGAAGAGACCAATAGACCTTGTGGGAATTTAATATGGAGTTAGAGGTTGGAACCAAATATTGGAAAACTAGAAGAAGTCCAGTAGTCCATTGAAACTTCAAAACTCCATAAAAATTGAGGAATATGACTAGAAATGCCCTAGGTTTAGAATTTTATTATATTTTGTAACTTCTAGCAACTGACAAGGATGTGGAGGATGATTAGGGAGAACACTTAGGTGATTTTACTAAGGGATCCCATATGAATATGTCTCAAATCTATTATATGTGATGGGTACGCAAAAACTAAATGCACAAGAGGACTAGGATTTAAGTAAATTCATGCACTACTATATTGGGCACCAACATAGGCTCTAGTTGGAGAGATGTGCCTCTTATAGGAACAATGATACTTTGTATATCTTTGAGATAAAAATAAGAGGGGGGAGGTGAAGCCAACACATAAGAACAAAAAAATAACACAAAACACAAATAGGAATAGAAAGAAAAATATGCACATATGCCTTGAAGAATTTTCAAACTACTTGATGACTGTGTCCTAATGCTAGAAAATATTGCATAAATCACACAATAATAAAAAATGTAAGTGTGGAAGCATACATAAACAATTACACCTCACAACTTGTTTTCATTCCTTCAAAAAATGTAAAAGGAAACCTCCATAGCTAATATGACCCAAGATGCAAGGAAACCAAATGTATCTTAAATTCAATTTTATAGTCCTTCAAAAAATGTAAAAGGAAACCTCCATAGCTAATATGACCCAAGATGCAAGGAAACCAAATGTATCTTAAATTCAATTTTATAGTCCTTCAAAAAAATTAGTCTTTCATCCTTTGAAAGACAATCTGAATAAATTGCTTACAATCTTCTATTTTGGTCCCATATTTATACTAATATAATCTTCTAAAAATAATATTTAATGAAAAAATAATCCTTATCACTTATAAGGATGAGATGGAAGATAGATATAAATATTTATCTACACTTTATTTAAACTTATTTAGCCAAATAAAATATTTTCACTTTAATCATTTAAGTGAAATACACGATAGACTAACTCAAAACACTTAAAATTTTCCCCGTACATTCACATTGAACTTGTGTAGAAGTTCCTATCCAAGATAAAAACTCAATAGGACCAAAGAGAGCCTCACCATTTGGAGGAATATTACTTTAGGTGTTGTTAATGAACTAACAACTCCACAAATTCTCCATCAAAAGTATTAAGGTGGAAAGTGCCTTGACCACACTTAACTACAACTCGATAGGGTCCAACCTATAAAAGAGAAACATATTATAATTTAGTTAAAATGTATTAGATAAATGATTTCTCTTACTTCACATTAGGATTCATCTAGCTTATTACTAGTTAATAAAATAAAACTACAATACTTTAAATAATTATTTTTATTTAACTATAGATAGAATAAATTGATAGTGTAGTTTACTATAAATTTAAATAAAATTCACAAAAGTTGATAGCACAGTGAAGAATATGGTGAATAGAGGAATTTGGAACCACATGGAAAAATTCACTACTTAGGATGCCAACATGTCACGTGGATGCTTGCACTAACGATTGCTATTTAGAAAACACACAATAATAAAAAAACTTCTAGAAAATATCCTTGACTCTTCTTGTAGCTCACTCAATATGTTCAATTAGAAATAAGAATGTACTATTAAATATTAGATAATATAAATATAATAAATTATAAGGTTTACATTAATTAAATGAATAATATAAGGGAATTGACAAAAAAGGAAGCACTTGCGAAACTCCAAGTGGTTGAGTGTTGTAAAAAGTACTTGCAAGCACAAAGAAGGAATAAATTATTTTAGGATTGGTTGGGGGTTTTCCTTCAAGTCAAATACCTACTTTAGTATTTATACCTTCACACAACCAAGATAAAGAGATTGAAAAATAGTGTGTGGGCTCTCCTATCCCAACTTTGTTTAGGAATGGTTAGAATTTTGATTTTACAAAATGTGTAAACTAGAAGGTGATGAATAATAAGGATGTGATTATCCCAAGGTTATCAACTGCACAACAACAAGAAGCTATAATAACAATGAAAAGATAAGAAAAAATAAAAGAACAATGTCACCTATGAAGGCTCAAAAAAGCCAAGGAGAGAAAGATTGCTATATGAAGAATGTTGGTGTACTCACAAAGAGGAATCAGATATTGAGAGAGCTATGAGAGAGCTTGAGAGAGTCCTTGAAAATATCCAAGAGAGTTCAAAAATGAAAGGAGGCTAGAGGAAGAGGTTGATGAGCCATTTGGATTTGTCCAAAATGGTTACCATTGACCTCAAAAGGTGACAAGTTGAGAAACACTTGAAAATTACCACCAAACTAGAAATTATCAATGTGGAAATTCACACATAGCACCATTGTTTGGATATTTTTAGCTTTAAAATAAAAAATGCTATAAAATCATAATGATAACACAAAGGCAACGTTTGGCTTAAGGAAAAGAGATTACAAGAAACAAGATATTTGCACCATGGGAGGGAAAAATGCTAATGTAATAACTGAAATGAACCTACAAATAGGCTAAGGGAATGGACACCAAAGTGAGTTCAAAACATAATACATGAAATTGTAAGGGTATATAATTTATATCATTACACTTTTCCCCACTTTAGCAAGCCTAGGAAACTATGTGAATATGCATGCTAAAATATGAAAAATAAAAATATTGGAAACTAAATACATTATGTAGCTCAAAAATGATATTTTAGAGGAAGTAGATATCTTCAAGTGGGGGTGATGATTCCCCCAAGTTGAGAGCATGCAAAATAAATGCATTTGACAAAAACAATCATGTACAAGATAGGCAATGTCAGAAAAAATGCAAAATCACTATGTTAGAATACCATGAACATACCTATGGAAACATAATCAACACATACACAAATAAGAATAACACAAAACAACAAAAAAAGGAAAATTAAATTGGGTTAGAAAAATAAAAGAGACCTCAATGCAAAAGCTTTTCTCAATACTTTGCATTATCCTCAAAATATAAAGAAAAGAAAAGAAAAGAGACAAAAAATAGAGGAATTCTTAAATGGATAGAAGAATGTAATGAGCTAATCAATTTTTTTAAGAAGGGAAATGACAAAAAATAGACAGTGAATCAATTATTATAAACAAGAGTATACATGACTTAGGCACTAGTTTTCTTTGTTACTAGGGTCATGCAAATTTCAATACCATCATATATCATGGGCTAGCAAGCTATGTTATGCTAGGTGACCATGGGTTTAAAAAGGTTTGAAATATGAAGCATATGGGCTAGCAACTTGTATTATGCTAGGAATATCATAAGCTACTAAGGTAGAACATGCAAAGAGAACATAAAATATCAATCTATATTATTTAATTAATATAGAGGATATGGAATTGGTCGAATTAGGGGTAAATTGACCAAATGTGGTCAATTTTAGGTGTCTACATGTTGAAAGTAGATGATCAAAATGGAAGGGAATGCCTCCAATTTCTAGATTTCCCAAGATAAAAATTAAGGGTCAATATGTAAAGTTAATGGAGGGATAGGATTAAAAGAAGGTAAATGGATGGATTGAATTTTTAGTCATGCAACAAGTGTCCCATGAGGTGGAAGAGTGGGTGTGCTCACACATGTGCGTGAACTATGACATGTGTAAGAGGTAAGGTGGCTCGTTATGACTTGTGTAAGAGATAGGGTGGCTTACAAATGTGTGAGAAGCATGCTCACACATGTGTGAGAAACGAGTAGGCTAGGTAGGCATTCTCACACATGTGGAAGCATAAGGGGGATAGAGATGTAGACAACTAAAATCTGATCTTACCCAACCCCGCCTAATTTTAGCCTATCCTAATCCATTAATTAAATAAATATCAATTATTTATTTAATTATTCCCATCTTTATCTTAATCCTTTAATTAAATAAATATTTACTATTTATTTAATTATTATCCCTCCATCACGATCCCATTAATTAAATAAATACTTTATTTATTTAATTAATTCCCCTTTATCCTCTATCCTTGTCCATATAATCCTATCCCTTCATCTTGTTCACATGGATCATGATATAAATTTTTCCTCATGTGGAAAATGTCCCCTTCACATGTCTAACTAAGACCTTGTATAGATTCATTGAACCTAGACACCTTTCCAAAAGTCAAACTATCTTTTCATCTGATGCACTCATCTCATTTAACCTCTTAATCCTAGCCATTTCCATAAGAATTTTTATCCTTATCTCAATGTTAAACATAAATCCTATCCATTATGTGACACTTGTCACATGATTGCATCCTTGATCCAAACCCTAATCCTCTTTCAATTTTAGCTATCCATCATCAATCATTTCTAGGCATTGATTTTGCCTCTTCAAGACTCTATATCGAGAGGCTCTCATCCTTCATTTTTCAAGTCTCATCAAGCTATCATACCTACATGCTATCAAACTATCTATTGAATCAAGCTTATCATTATCATTATCAAATCATATCAAGGTTATGCTAGAGCATTGAGCAATCCACATATCAACACCAAAGAGCAAATCAAATGGAATAAGGGTGCACTCCATTTTTGCTCGTCAAGGAGATAAAAAAGATTCTATGTGAAGGTATTGTGATTTATATTGATTCTCTATTCTTTTTTTTACCATCAATATTTTCTCAACCTCTTCATTTTGGCATGCCTGATGGGACCCACATCCCTTTTAACCCTTTTTTTGTAAAATTTTCATGTTTTTGTGATTCAGAAAGCATTTTTTGGTTTCATATTATGAAGTGGCATATCTATTTCATAGAAAGGTGCCTTTGTCTCACAGAGTTGTTCCTTTATTGCATAAAGTGGCACTTGTGTTCTAAGAAGTGGTGCCTCCATCATCCAAAACTATATTTTTGTTCTGAAAGTTGAATTTGATCAATTTGAGCTAGATATAGGGTTTGGCTAACCTTTGAGACCTTTTTTTGTAAGATTACATCATTCTAACACTCTATTTTTTAGGTTGTTTCATTCTTTCCTTGCAAAAAATAGGGTTTCTAGGGTTTTGTAAAAATAGGTTTTCTTGTAATATTTCTAGGAGATCTAGGGTTTATTTCATCTTGAGATCATTTGAGCATATAAACTAACATATTTTGGCTATATATATGTTTCAAGTATCATATAGCCTTATCTTGTAGGTTTCTCAATTAGGTTGGTGAAAATTTCATTTTTCGGCTCTCAAAGGTCATTTTAGGCTCTATTTGTGAAATTGAACCTCCATTTCACAGAGTGAAACCTCTATTTCATAGAGTTGCATGTGCCTCTATCTCACCACGATGCACCTCTACATCACCAAGCTACACTTTTATTCCAAATTGTAATTTCTAGGGTTTTTGAGTTATTTTTCTCATCTAAACTTCATTTTTGAGCAACTAACAAGAGGTGTAGTTTTTTAACACTTATCAAAGATTATTATCATTGATATTACTAATGGTTTGGTGTAGATTCATTGGTCTGGGGCTTTATTTTCCACTAATATAGGCATCTAAAGTATTAGTGGGTTAATGAACATTGTTTGCCATGTTTGGAAGTGTGTGTAGACATATTCTCTCTCCTTGCACTTAGTGTGATCTTAGAGATCATAAATCTCATTTTTATTCATTTCTTTTATATTCTAAGTGTTATCCCAATAATTACTAGTTTGTGTGTATGCTCTCCCTTTGTGCTTTGTGCGATCTTGGGTGACCAAAAACACCTAGTATGGTATTTCCCATTAGGAGGCCTTCTTGGGGACTTGATCACCTCAAAGAAGACCTCAAACACATTTTATAGTGGGGTATAAAGAGGGAGAGTGAAATTTGTACCTCAAAGTGTAGCTAGTGTTATTCGATCCAAGCTACGAGACCCTCGACTTGCCAAGATTTGTTTGGTGATGAAAGAATGAGAGACCCTCCTAATCTTGGGCACTACCAGATGAGATCACCATTCATAGATCCACTAAGAAACTTGTTTTTAAAAGCCTTTAAGAACTTTTGACCATTTCTTAGTGTGGTGTAGGGTACAATATCATGCTCGAAGTTACTCACCATATACTTTCTCTTGTTGAGGTGACAAATATCCCTTGGTAGGACCTTTTCCTTTTAAGGTAAGGAGTGTAAAGGTGGTACATGAACATTGGATACCATAGTTACCCATTTATTTGAAGGTATTAGCCTTTAGTTGGTGGGACTAGAATAAGTTAACACACCTACTTGACTAAATATAGGGTTGTGCTATCATGCTTGGCATGTTTTCACATGTAAAACCTATGAAGTCACTTATCTTTACCACCTTGAAATCCAAGTTAGCCATTGTTTCTTCTTGTATGATTATATCTTTCCAAAAATCATCAAAATCCATACTAGACCAGCAAACTACACTTTTGTATCATCCCTTAGTGCCTATGCATCATCCCAGGGTGCCTCTGTGTAGTTTTCTCTGAAACTGCACCTCTATTCCACAAAAAGGCATCTCTATTTCATAGAGTTGCACCTATGTTCCACAAAGTTGCACATCTGTCACTGAAATTTATGCCTTTGTCATTTCACTACCATTTAACCATCTTTAGATATCAATTTTCAAGATTTACCTTTTGTAGCTCTAGAGAAAACTTGGGAGACCCCTCCTCAACCATCATTTCATTTGAAACATCAACCATTTGCATCATTTCCATCCAAAATTTATCATCTTACCCTCATATTATCATTTTCATCCATTATAATTGTTGGAGTAATTAGGACATCACTTGATAATTAATTAATCATTAATCATTAAGTCCCTTATTACTTTACCCACTTAAGCTAAACTTAAGAGTGTTTTTTTATTATTAAATTGGGCTAAATATAGGTCAATTTGTCTAATTGCATGAGATTAAGACACTTGTCATGATCTAATCAAACCCTCATCTAGGGTTTGATTTTTCCTTTTATAAGGATTCTCATTCATTGTAATCTTTCATTAAGGTATTCATTATTCAATATAGAAGGCATATAAGATTCTTTTGTGGATCAATCTTTTCTCTCTTGTTTGCATAGCAAATTAATTGCTATGATCTCTCTTTTGTGATAGGATAATTGTTTGCAAGTGATTTCTGAGAGTTGTGCGGTTCAAAATATCAACTCCAACATGGTATCAGAGCACCAAATATACGATTTCCTATCCAAATTCTAAGATATCCAAGAAATTTTGGCCATTTTTTTCTTGGTGTATTTCTGAGAAAAATGTTTTTTGGGTTTTGTTCACAATCACAAAAAACTATCTGTATATCTATTAGATTTTGTAGATAGTAAGCAAATATTCCAAAAAATGCTACCAAAATAGTACAATGTGGCCATTTTCCCTACATATGAAGTTTATTTTTTACCAAATTGCGTGTTTTACTTTTTGAAATTAAGAATTCTTTTTGGTTATGTTGGAAACATCAAAAGATTTTGTGGGTATCTATTAGTTTTTGGATGCAATGAGTAAATTTTTTAAAAATCAAATTCTAAGGGTCATGTTTGTTGACTATTAGTTGGCTAAATTTACCCCATTTAAAAAACAAAAAACATAACTTGGGCATACAGTGTCAAAGTCGGGAAAACAAGATATCATCAAAAAGATGGTTCTGAGTAGTTTCTAGTGGTGTAGGTCTCATCTTCAGATTTTGTTGTTGGTTTATTTTATTCTCAATCAAAGTTAGATCTTCATTTTTCACTTTTGAGTTCATAACTTTTTTCTTGGATCTTTGATTTTTACGATTCTAGTGGCATTGGAAAGGTATTCCAAAGCTCTTCAGATCCATTCATGCACTTTTTCTAGAATCTACCCCATGCACATTTTATTTAGTTTTTTGTAATTTCACATTTCTGTCAATTACTTGGACATCTTGACACCTGAAAATTATATGTTTACATGATATGAATTCATTTGATCTGCTTCAAATGCATTGAGGTTATTAATCTTTTATTCTTTCATTTGAGGAAGTATCATGGGTTTTTTATTCATCCTTCTATGGTCATCCTAGCAAAAGATAGCTATGATTCTTGGTGAAATGACATCCTGACACATCTTAGGTGGTTTGATCTTTTTCCTTATCTTTATGGACTCATACCTACACCAAACACACTAGGGATTTATTCAACATGGGGTATTATTAGTGATAATGTTGTAGGGGTTATTTATTCTACTGTTGATCTTGACATTGTGTGATGTATCAGATATTGATTTCTCTCACACACTTTGCACTTGACTTTGGGAGATCCATGGAGACCATCATATCTCTCCATACCTAGAGGGTCCTACGAAAAATTATCTCATTCATCTTGTAGATACATATTTCATACCCTTTGATGACAATACTTTAGAGGAGCTTGAGTATATCACAAGTGTTGCATGTTCTGATGGTTCAAATACTTGTCTTCATGGTCCCAATATTCAAATTAAGGCTATATTACCATCTTTTATTGTTCTTGATCAGCTTGGAAATGCCACATCCTTGGTCCCTATTAGTTTAGTGTAACATGACATTCATCTTCTTCCAAAAATAACTACGTGGGGTTCATATCTTGTAGACATATCATCCTTGTTTGTAGATTCTCAGATTGCAAATTTGGAGGATTAATTTGAAGAAATTCATCTCCTCTTTGTTGACAGCCACATCACCAATGTTGGCCCATCATATTCATCATCTTTGGAGCTTGTTCTATATCAGTCTTCACAGGTTTCTAGATTGAAATCATCTCTTTCTAATATGTGGACACTTGTGTAGTTTTTAGAGACACGTAATTTGGATTTAGATTCCGATTCTTCCAAATTTGGGAATGACTTCTCTAATCACCAATGTATCTGTTTCTTCTTAAGGGAATAAATGTTGTTTGTAGATAGTGGATCGTGTTCTATCTTCAGGCATTCATCATTGACACAAGAGCTCTTTCTTTATGGGGGATTCATATCATCATTTTCTCTCTCCTTTTTGGGGAAGATTTATTGTAATTGTGTGACAAAAGCAATCCTTGGGGGGTCACATTGAATCCTTCTTCTATCCTTCTTTCACTAGTGTAGTTATTTCATTTTATCTCTTTTGGAGAGGAGTTTTTCCCATGTGGTTTTCTCCTTTTCTCTAGTTACAAGAGATTTCATTTGTTTGTACATGGGTACCTCATTAAGCCTTGTAGTCGTGACCCATTCATGCATCCATCATTACATTATTCATCAAGTTTTTTAACTTCTCCCTAAGTTGATCTTAAGGGGGGGTGTTGGAGTAATTATGACATAATTTGATAATTAATTAATCATTAATTAATTATTAAGTCCCCTATTACTTTATTCACTTAATCTAAACTTAGAAGTGATTTTTTATTATTATATTGGGCTAAAAATAGGTTAAGTTGTCTCATTGCATGAGATTAAGACACTTTTCGCAATCTAATCAAACCCTCATATAGGGTTTGATTTTTCCTTTTATAAGTATTTTCATTCATTATAATCATTCATCCAAGTATTCATTATTCAATACAAAAGGAATATCAAATAATTTTGTGGATAAATCTTTTCTCTCTTGGTTGCATAGAAAACCAATTGATTTGATCTCTCATATGTGATAGGTGTTTTGGTTGTAGGTGATTTCTGGGAGCTATGGGGTTAGTCATGAACTCCAATAATTATAACCTAATCATCACAACCATATACCTAGACCTTGGTCATATCAACAATCAACCTATCCTTCTCATCCTATCATTATCATCTTCTTCCATCATTTATTTCATCATTGATCCTTCTTATCTTCCTATCCAATTTCTATCCTATCATCTTATCAAATCCTTATCATCTTTTACCTATCATCTAATCATAATTCATATCATATCCTATCAATATCAATCTTGTTAAGAGTATATCTAGATCCTAATCCTTGTTATCAAATCCCCCATAAAATCCTTGCTTAGGTGATTATCCAAGACTAAGTAAGCAAATTAAAGCCTTTCCTAAGTGATTATCAAATCTTAGGTAAGCAAAATCATCCTTTATCCAAGCCTTGCCTAGTCAATTATCAAAGTCTAGTGTAAGAAAATCTCCATCATTATCAATCCAAGAATCTAGTTATCTTGAGACACTATTAGTATTGTATCTCCTTTCCATCCATTCTATCATTATCCCACTTCCATCCATTTCATCATTATCATTTCCATCATCTCAAATCCAAGGTTTATCCATCATTTCTTCATCCAATATCACCATTCCTAGGTCTCTCTCTTGGATGCCTATTACAAGGTCCCAAGCAAGAAAGAAAATTATGGCCTCCCAAGAGTTCCCTTCATTATATTATGACACATTTTTTGAGTAGGTAGTCCATCAAATTCTCATGGAGAATCCATTTCTGTCCCCATCCTAAATCATACATGATCATGATTCAGGTGACCAAGACTCACCAACTTCATTAGATGACTTTTCACAAGATACCCAAGCCATAAAATTTATGCATAGATACATCGTGAAGCATTCTGGAAAATATATCCTTATGCTAGAAAATAAAGGTGCCAAATTACCCCACGATTTTGACACATCTCAAATCATCAAACAACCTCCTTCTACACCCCCACATTCTATTCATCATAATCCCACTTATCTTCCCTTCTAATCCTCATGATCCTTCATCTCTCCCATATTTTTCCAATTTCCCCATTTCATCTCAAACCACTCTTCCCACATCCCACTTATATATGAAAATCCCCTCTCACGCCCAAAACATTCCATGACATATCTCTTAACCTCAACATCCATCCCTTCTCCTCACATATGACTTCATATACTTATACACATCTCCAAACCTCAAATAGGATTTCATCTACTTGTACACATCTCCAATCTTCCAATCATATTTAATTCTCCAATCAATACTAACACATATCATCCTCTCAACCTGCCATTTCCAAATATCAATTTTCTCTCTTGTTGCTAAGTTAGCTTCTATTAGATTCCTATTATCTATTTCTACTTCTTGTGATTTTGAAATAGAGCAAATGGATGTTAATACTGCTTTCTTGCATGGGGATCTTGAGGAAGAAATTTATATGAGACAACCTGATGGCACATGAAAGGAAAAGAACACTTGGTTTGCAAGTTAAAGAGATCTTTATATGATTTGAAACAATCACCCAGGATGTGGTACCAGAAGTTTGATGCCTTTGCATTGAAGTTGGGTTTTTTTAGGAGCAAGGAGGATCATTGTGTTTATATTAAGGTTATCGATGATTAGATACTAATCGTTGTATTGTATGTTGATGACATGTTTATGGGTAACAACAAGGTGATGATTAGAGAGCTTAAGACTCAACTTTCTAAATATTTGATATGAAGGATTTGGGGGCTGAAAAATATATCATTAGGATGAAGATCAATAGGGATCAGGTTCATAGAAAGCTTTGGTTAAATCAAAGTAAGTATGTTGATACCATTTTGTAGAGGTTTAGTATGCATGACTGTAAACCAGTAAGTTGGTACTAAGTTGAGTTTAGACATGTGTCCTAATTCTAATGATGATTTTGAAGAAATGACTAATGTTCCTTATGCTAGTGTCATTGGTAGTTTGATGTATGCAATGGTTTGCACTAGACTAGATATAGCCCAAGCAATGGGAGTTATGAGCAGGTTTATGTCTAACCCTAGTAGAGATCATTGGACTTTTGTTAAGAGGGTGTTTAGATATTTACGTGGTACTTTAGATTACTATTTGGTTTATCATGGTATTGATGATGTGGTTAAGTCATTGGGCATATAGGGTTTTGTTGATGCAGATTGGGAAGTTGACTTGGACAATCAAAGGTCCACTAGTGGCTATGTTTTTACTTTGTTTGGAGGTGAAATGAGTTGGATGAGTAAGAGGCAGCCTACAATTGCATTGTCCACCACCAAAGTAGAGTATATGGATGCTACACAGGCCTCTAAGGAGGTGGCTTGGTTATAGAGACTTGGTAATGGAATTGGTTTTGATTATAGGACAGTGATGATTGGATGTGATAGTCAAAGAGTCATATGTTTAGCCAAAAATCCTATGTATCATGTTCATACTAATCATGTTGATGTTCAATATCACTTTGCGCAAGAAATGACTGAGAATGATAAGGTCTTGATTGAGAAGGTTGACACTTTGGATAATGTTGCGGATTCTCTCACGAAGCCAGTGACCACAAATAAGTTCTCTTGGTGCATGAAGGACATAGGCCTTAATCTCTATACTTGATTATATTTTATTTGTATCTCATGGATGTAATTACAATGTATAATTTCAAGTAGGAGAATGTTAGTATAAGTTACATTATAATTGTTATCCTAAGTTGATAATTGTGTGTCTCCACGTTCTTTGGAAAGTGTTCTAGAGGACATTAAGGGAAAATATTTATTATTTATTTTCTTATGAAAAATTATAATTGCATTCAAAGAGGTGGACCCACTACAGTGATGGCTACAAAGCATCCCAGGAGCATATTCCCTTTGGGTGTCAAACTTCTAGGTGGGGACCACTTTTCAATGCATGGCCTTGCATGTTATTTGCATGGTCTACATGGTGGGGCACCCAAGTTTGCATGTTGTTGCATGTTGTTGCATGAAGTCGTCAGAGCCGTTAGAGAGTTATGGAGCACTTGGTATTGACCAAGTTTGATTGGCTATGTGGTAGGTGCCCATGTGAAGGCCATGTGATCATTTAATAATTTTCACCATCCTTATGGGTTGTCCACTAAGGGGGGAAGGGGTTTTTCTAGGTGGTTTTTCTTGTTGTTTTGGGATACCATTTGTGGTATTCTCTCCCACAAACTTCTATATATTGGAGCACTGAGATGGTGGTTTATAGAGTTTTGTTTGCAGGTTGTCAGAGTAACGAAGTGCTACTGAAATTTAGAGAGGATTGTTGTATTGTTTATCTCATTTGAAGATTAATACAAACATTGGATCTCTTTGGGTGTGGAGTTTTTTCCCGCAAGGATTTATCCACGTATATCTTGTGTCACTTGTGGATCTCAACTTGTGGTATTGCTAATTTTCTTTCATGTTTGGAATTGTTAATCACATAATTCATAATTTGTAATCTTGTAAACATAATTTCAAATTTGCAAACCCCTTTATTAAGTTCTATTGATGCAAGTTTTACATTGGATTTCCAACAAGGCTTGTGTCAAAACACAACTTGAGCCTCCTAATTGTGCATGCTACTCCAATTTTGGATGCACTACTCTAGGTGCACATGCCCTACTCTAGGTGTGCATGCACTACAATTTGATATGGGTACGCTACTCTACAATTTGCATGAATTGAAACATGTGGTTTTAGGGTTTTAGGTTTATATACTATAGATGTTCCATGAGTGATTATGGATAATATTTTGACAAAGTGGATCCACCATTCAATATAACACATACACCAAACTAGAAATGACAAGAATTATATGATAAAATCTATGAAAATCCTTCATAAAACATGAAAAAATAAGAAGAATTATCTTGTGAGATGGTCCCACTAGGTGTGATAGAATGTGAACACTAAATTATAAGGTAAAATAATAGGAAAAGACATCAAATATGAATCTTGTCCTATATGAAGCATACACCTCGAATCAGAGTAAAATAAATGTAAACAATGATAAAAAAACATGAAACATATTATCCTACAAACCTTTGATGATTTGCATATTATGCTCCACATGATGGTTGATGGTTGAAGTTGATTGTAGTTGCTCGATTTTGTAGCATAACCTTGTTGCATCCAATTTTTTTCCTTAACAATAGCTTGGGCATGGTTCAGTTCATAAATTTTAGATAGGTTGAATGAATGAATGATATAATATCTTATGAGATGGAGGGTTAGTGTTGATTATCATGTAGGAAAGAATGAGAAGATGAAAAGTGGCATGATGTGATTGGTGCACATTATTAGGGCAAGGATGGAGGAGAGATGAAGGGTTGAGATTACAAAGGTTATTCTTGGAACCTTGTGCACTTGGAACCATGTGCAATATTTTAGAGCCTTTTGCAAGGTTGACCATTGAATATTTTAGTCAAATTTGGTAGAGAAATATGCAAATGATTAATTATTTCACAACTAATTTTTTTATTCAACTAATGATGAAGGGGATTTTAGATGAATTGAATAAATGGTTGAGTTTTTATTTAACTTATGGGAGAATGTTT
This sequence comes from Sequoia sempervirens, assembly GCA_007258455.2. NCBI lineage: Eukaryota > Viridiplantae > Streptophyta > Pinopsida > Cupressales > Cupressaceae > Sequoia > Sequoia sempervirens. The sequence goes on from VDFB02353692.1 coordinate 72,166, forward strand.
GAGAAATTATTGACATAATTAAATAAATATAATTTATTCAATTAAGGTTGGAACATTAGAAGAAAAGAATATATGGGTTTGTAATGGTGCAAATTTGCACCATAAGCAAATTCCCCATTTATTTTACCTTTACTTTAGAAACTATAAGTTCGATGATGCAAAATTGTCGTCGTCAGCTTATTCCTTTTGTGTGGCCTTGTATTTTTATGTCGGTGGAGGAATTTCTTTTGGGGATACACACAAACGTCCGTGCACTAGGCTTACGTCTAGACAAGATTCATGTCCCTAGAATCTGCAAAGTTACATCTTTAGTTGGTTGTGAAGGTAAGGTCTTCTGTTGACCCTTGACCCGCAAAAAATGACCTTTTAGCTTCATTTCAAGCATTCAAACTCATTCTTTCATTCCTTCATGCTAATTCTTGCAACTTCTTGATCATTCCTTCACTCTCTCAAGCTCACTCTTGCTCTCTTCTTAGTCATTCCTTCTTTTCTCTCCTCTCTACTTGGCTTCTACAACTCTTTCTTGTTGCAACTCCACCATCTTTGTAGGTTGACGAAGCTCCATTTTCTCGACATGGTGTCATCTTCTCCTCTTGGCCTTGAGTGCTACCAGGAGGAAAGGTTATATTGCTATTTTTATTTTATTTGCATCATTGTGTCTTATAGAGTAGCATTCAAGTTGTCTTTGCACTCTATTTGTTAGTTCCTTTCCTTTATTTTCTTTATCAATTTCTTTATTTCGTTGCATATATGGTTGTTGGTGGAGGTGGGAACACTAAACGGGGGTTTGATTGAGGCAAACCTCAAAAAAAAACCCAACATTTTTCCCATTTTCATGTGTGCAGGTGCTAGTTCATCCTTTTGGAGTTAAAGTTGAAGAATCAAATTGTGCGTGGAGTGGTATCTTTTCCTCCTCTTTCTTGGTCATTTTTTGCATTAGAATAGCTTTCCAATATTCTTCTTATTGTACTTTATGTTTCTTACACTCTCTTTGTCAAACTGTAAAACTCGGCCAGTCAGGTTGTAAGTAGGGCCTTTGTGTTTTATGTCTATTTTACAGACCTCTATCCATACAGGATGCCAACACGCCATGCTGGAGTTTGGTTCCCATGTTTTCATCCTTAGACAGTGAGCTATCTAGTCTGCAACCTGAAACCTTTGTGGCTGGTTCACCCAATTCTGGATACACATGTTTTTAGTAGAAGAGAAACAATGCTCTCTTTTCCCTTCCTTTTCAGCCTCTCTCTCAACCTATCAAACAAACCAAGGTAGTTTATGATAGTTCGTTCCTTGGGGCTCTCCCATGACCTGGAACCCCAGGAGTGATAAATCCCCCTTCTCTACATTTTTGGTGAACCCAACATGAAAGTCTTGTTTTCATTTCTTAGTGTCTGATACCTTTCTCTCATGTTTTGGTGTGTTACAGACTCGTGTGTTGTGAATATTTATGAGCTTTATGACTTAGTCTACAACCTTAGGACATGTTGTTAGAAGGAGATTACGACATATAGAGATGGATTCTAAGAAGGTCACTTCCAGTCCTACCCTTGAGGAATTAGTTTCAGGAACAAATACAAGCTTCTCTAGCCCTTTTGGGGAAGCTTCACATATCCCTACCCATCCTGCTTCTCCTACTGCTTCATCTATGGAGGAAGATGATGCTCTCAAGGTTCCTACAAAGAAAATTATTTCCCTAGATAGAAGACTTGGGGAGTTCAGGAAGTATCTAGAGAAAGAAAGAATTATGGCTAGGGCTGCTAAGTTTGTTAACGACTTGAGAAATATGTTGGACAAGGACTGGGTAGGTCTAAAATTTCTCTAAGGCCTTGCAAACATAGTGGACACTCATGTCTTGTTTTACAATCCTAGGTCGGGTGTTTCCTAAGACCTTAGGTTTGAGACTGCTAAAAGAAAGATAGAAGTCTTGATGCCAAGGGTATTGGTATGCATGGTTGAGACTGGCCCTTCCATTAACATCACCTCTAGTCCTCAACTGATCCCCATCATTAAAGTAAACAAGGTACCTTTGGATTTCAACTCCTCCAATCCTGATATTCTTAGTGGAAATCCTAGAGCCCATGTTGGTTCTGGTGGCGAGGTCTTTGTTGGTATGGGGTTGGTGGCTCTAGTGGTTCTGATGGAGGTTCCACTAGTCATGTCTCATCCTCTAACCCTGTCTTGAATGCCTTGTTATAGAACATGGGTTAGATGTAGTGCCAACTAGCGAACCTATCCAGTTCTACCTTCCAACCTATCTTTCAGCCTTTCTTTTGACATAGTCTTCTATCCATTGATATTCTAAACACTCATATCCCTTAGGGGATGAATATTCCAAAATTTAAAAATTATGGTGGTAGTGGAGACCCTCAGACGCATGTTTTGGCATTTAATGCTATGTGCACTAATTTCTTCCACCACGATGCTCTAATGGCTAAGCTCATTCTTAGATACCTTAACGACACTACCCTTGAGTGGTAGAAATTTTCAACCTAGGTAAATTGCCCATTTATTTTACCTTTACTTTAGAAACTATAAGTTCGATGATGCAAACTCTCCACCATCAGCTTATTCCTTTCGTAGGGCCTTGTATTTTTGCATCAGTGGAGGAATTTTTGTTGGGGACACATGTGTGCTACACAGATGTCTGTGTACCGCACTTACGTCCTGATAGGATTCTCACCCATGGAATCTGCAAAACCGTTATGTCTTTGGTTGGCTATGAAGGTAACGTATTCTGTCAACCCTTTATCGATAAAAAATGACCTTTTACCTCCATTTCAAGAATTCAAACTCATTATTTCATGCCTTCATGCTAATTCTTGAAACTTCTTAATCATTCCTTCACTCTCTCAAGCTCACTCTTGCTCTCTTCTTAGTCATTCTTTCTTTTCTCTCCTCTCTACTTGGCTTCTACAACACTTTCTTGTTGCAACTCCACCATCTTTGTAGGTTGACGAAGTTCCATTCTCTCAATGTGGTGTCATCTTCTCCTCTTGGCCTTGAGTGCTAGTAGGAGGAAAATTGATATTGCTCTTCTTATTTTATTTTCATAATTGTGTCTTATAGAATAGCATTTAGGTTGTCTTTGCACTCTATTTGTTAATGTCTTTCCTTTCTTTTCTTTATCAATTTCTCTATCTTGTTGCATATACGGTTGTCTGTGGAGGTGGGAACACCAAAACGAGGGTCTAACTGAGGCAGACGTCGAAACACAAACCAACAGTTTTCATGTTTCCATGTGTGCAGGTGTTGGTTCATCCTTTGGAGTTAAAGCTGAAGAATCAAAGCGTGGGTGGAGTGGTATCTTTTCCTCCTCTTTCGTTGTCATTTCCATATTAAAATAACTTTCTAGTATTCTTCTTGTTGTACTTTCTATTTCTTGCATTCTCTTTGTCAAACTATTAAATTCTATCAATCGGGTCATAAGTAGGCCCTTTATGTTTTCTGTCTATTTTCTAGACCTTTGTTCGTACAAGACTCCAGTGCATCTTTGAGATGCCAGTACGTCATGCTAGAGTGTGATTCTCACACTGTCATCCTTAGACAACGAGCTATCTGGTCTACAACCTGAAACCTCTATGGTCGGCTCATCCAGTTTTGGATACACTTGTTTTTAGCACAAGGGAAATAATGCACTGTTTTCCCTTCCTTTTCAGCCTCTCTCAACCCGTCAAACAACCTAAGGTATCTTAGGGTGGTTCATTCCTTGGGGCTCTCCTATGACCTGAATCCCCGAGGATCATGAATCCCCCTTCTCTACATGGTTAAATTAATTATATAAATAAGGGTAATTTATTAAACTAATGCTAGAGGAAATGTTAGATTGGCTAGTTAAATAGCCAAAACATATTTAATTAAATTTAGAAGAATGATCAAATAAGTTAATTGAATAAATGCTATGTATTTAATTAATTTTGGAAATGGATTTGTGAGATAGTCTTGGTGCGATGATGATCATGTGAATGTTGGAATGCATTTTAGGTTTCTACACATAACAATTGGGCAACATGTAGACACGGTTTTGTTTTCCCATATGACTTAAGGACTTGAAATCAAATTATTTATATTTAGGCTCATAAGGCCACACAAGACTCATCTCATAGGTTGAATTTGAGAAGATGAGAAAAACATAAAACATAACACATTTACTCTATCCAATTATCTCTAGTTAATCAATGGTTGAGATAACCTATGGTTGCACACTCAAGAAAACATTAGGTGTACTTAATTAATGCAAAAATAGATACATCACAATACAAACATCCACCAATGGGAATACAAAATCTACCTCTATTGAATATCATTTAACACTATCATGATTTAGATATAGGATGCAAACCAATAATCATAATGTTGAACTCACTAAGTAGAAATAGAATCACATATAATCACATAGATAGTGATACTAAAGTATTGTTGAATCCAACATATAAAATCCCCATATATAAATCCATACAATTCGATGGAAATTTATATAAATATCATCGACAAGTATGATTTAATATCAATACAAAATTAGGCTATCATATATAGATCCATATACATGTATTCAAACATATGATCCACACACATTGATGGAATACAAAATAACATCATAAAAAATTATAATATATTATTGACATCCAAAATAAGAGATGGGTAACAATAGAAGGTGCACATAAGGTTGGGCACTATAACCATGGAAATAATTTTGTAAATTGTATTTTTAGAGGAAAATGAGTGAAAGTATGCAATATTGGTCAAATTTAGCTCATTTAGAACCTTTCTTGATGTTTTGGAATCCTCAACAACTTTCTAGACATAATTGCCAATTATCCTATTACACTTTTGAAAGAAAAATATTAGGAAGCCATCAAGCCTTAGGGCCTTATTGGTGTGAAATTGGTAAACTACCAACTTCATATGTTCATCCAAAATAGGAACCATTAGAATCTCATTATTTTTCTTAGTGATTAATGCAAGGACATTTCTAGAACCAACTCAATTTATAAGATATGAGGCATTCAATGGTAGAATTTTTTAAAAAACTTAAGTACCTCCACTTATATGTGCTCTGATGTTTGGAGTAGCCTTCCATCATTCGAGTGTATGGAATCAATTTTTTTTTATATATTTTCAAACCTTTGTTTTACTCTGGAAATATTTGGTATTAAGATCACTAGACTCTAACCTTGTTTCTCTTGATTTTGACTTCCAAAAAATACCTTCTCTAGCTAAGATTTCTTAATAATTTGTCATAATTTCATTTTCTTTCGAGAAATCCTCTTGAAACATACCATACACTAAAGCCTTTTAATTTAATAGTTCCAACTTTCCTTTAACCAAATATTTTCCTATGAAAATGTTTTTGAAGGTTGATTTGTTCCATTATTTTAGTCATTTCTTGATGTGGCTAGGTTTCTTTGCCACAATGATCATCCTAGAGACTTTTTCAATATTCACACTAGACCACCAATGATTTATTAACTCAAATAAAATTTCCCCACAAAACCACATCCTTTCCAATTTGATAGGACAACGAGGTAGGGCTTGGTAGATCCTAAGATGGAGAGAAAAAATGGGAAGTGATCAAATCCAGATGATGGAATGATCATCAATTGAAAATTAAAGTGAAAGAAAAAAAGAATTATGCATAAATCTATTCAACCTCTTGACAATGTTATTGAATCCAACTCTTCTATTAGTCCAAGTGAAATCTTCATTCTTGGAAGCAATTACTACAAAAATCGAGCACATAAAAATAACCAAGATCCTTAATTAAATAATAAGAAAAAAATTTCTTATATAGGATTACAATGAGGGATGAAAAAACACCTTATGAATATGAGATTAAAAAGAACATACTTAAAGGAAATAAAAAATTATGTAAATCTTAAAGTTGGAAGACTTTATTAAATTCTATGATTAATAAATAACTGACCATTACTAAATAATAATTACTTTAACAATAGTATCAATAAAATTTTCTTTTTGAATGAAAATTTGAAAGTCTACTTGAGATTGGATCATTCTTGTTGAACCACCGTTTCTCTTTTTGAATGAAAATTTGAAAGTCTACTTGAGATTGGATCATTCTTGTTGAACCACCGTTTCTATATGATCATGAGAGGATAGCATTAAAATCACCTCTAATTATGATAGGGCCAAGGGTTACAATGTAGATAAAAAGTGAAATTTGGTTCCAAACATGAAAGTTTTGCCCTATCTTGGTCAATCCATACATATTTATTAGAGTAAAAGACAAATTAATGTGTAAACTTTGGATTTTGATTGCTTGCTAGTTTTGAGCATGATAGATCTCTTCACCTTTTACAATGTGCTACAAACAATTTAGCATCTTCTTGACTAAGCTTTGATTCCTGCATCATGACAATATTGACTTGAAAATTATCAATTTGGCACCTAATCAAACACCACTTGTTGGGGGCATTTAAGCACCTAAGTTCCAAGAAATGATCTTTTATTACTCATTGGGTTTTTACTCTATTAGACCTTAGTAAGTATTGATTAATAGATGATTGACCTCCACAGAGGGCATTCTCTTTCTTGTTTTCATTTTTTGTGCCCCTTCTTATGCAAAGCAATGCTGACCTCAAAAATATTGAACACATTATGGGTTAATCATCTTTGATTAATAATGTCTAACAAAAAGAATTTCAAATTTTTATTTCCCAGCCTTCCATTGAATTGCTACAAATATCTATCACTTGTTAATTATCAAGAAATACAAGTTAGATCTTATTGCTTACTCAAGGTCAAATCTTTAAAAAACTACCTTGATGGGGAAGCGGCTATCCAGCCCCGTGAATGCTCCGAAGGTTTGGATGGGATCATACATTAAGTTAATTGCTGATTGGATGGCTGGATGCATGATGCTACTGCTCAACATTAAATTAACTGCTGATTGAACGGTTGAATGCATGATGTACGACCCCATCCATACCTTTAGTGCATTCATGAGACTGAATAGCCACTTCCCTTTGATGGAGGGAGCTTGTGAGTTGCTCGAGAAGGGCAGTTTTCCCTTCTTCATCCATTTGCAAACCCATCTCTTTCACTTCTTAGAAATTGCATTCCAAAACATCATGGAATTGGCTTTTACATTACAAACAATATTTTTTTGGGAGTGGGAAATCGTTTCTTCTTGTCCAATTTTGGCATAAATTCTTGAATCTCCATGTAATACTTCTTGCTCTACACATGGAACTAATCCATTACCGATTTGTGCTAATCCTCCATTCAATCAATATTCTTCCGAAAATTTATATAAACGAATCTATTCTGCAAAATTTGGGCACCATTTTTTAATAAAGAGGCCTACATAGTCCATCATCAAAGGTCATGTTGAAGGATATATTCTCTCTTGCTTTCCTGGTCGAAACCAGTAGTAAAGAGCCCTTTGAAAGAGCATTTTAGGAATATGCATTTTTTGTAGTTTTCATTAACCCAATTCTTGACTTTTGCAAGAGTGGGCCATAGACCCATGAATTTCTGCTGCGCACAGGGTTATTTCTACGTTCCACCATTTCTTTGCTTTGAATAAGTATCTTTACCTCTAGTTCCTTTTTTACATGGGGGTCTAGTGTTGCTTCTGCTAGGGCATCTACCCTCTAGTACCCTTTTTTACACGAGGGTCTAGTGTTGCTTCTGCTAGGGCATCTTTCCCTAGTGCCCTTTTTGAAAAGGGGGAGTGGGGGGAGTGGTCCGGGTTTCGCTCTTTTAGATTCTACCACTGATTATTCTGGAAAAAAATCTTCATTACTATCTCAAATATAATTTTGATTTCAGTTTTGTTGATGTTTATTTTCTTTATTTTGATGATGAATCATGGAGTGCCATCCAAAATGTTGATGACAAAAATTTCACACTCAAATATAGAAATATATATTTAAATGATGATAAATAGAATTCAACTTATATTCATATATATAATTGGTATTTTAAATGTATGTATATGTTAGAAAATAATGTTATTAGGGGTCATACCCTTATAATATTTATATAAGATTATTATATCTTATATATTATATACTTTATTTACGTATATGCCATTTGAAATAATTATAGTTCAATAACTATTAATTATTTATGAATAGTTATTTTGAATAGGTGTGACTAATACCCTTTAAGGTATTATGCCATCCTTTCTCTTATATTTAAGGAGGTTCCCTCTCATTTAAGAGGTCAAGAATTTGGAGATTGATAGTGAATTCTATCACTGTGCACATGAGGTATTATTGGCCATGTAGAAGTATGGAGAAGTGTTTCTCATATTTGGTCTATATTATAATAGATCATTATTTTAAGTGTTTTAATAAAATGATGTTTTATGAGGTTTTTTTTATCCGAAAGGGTTTTCCCCATGTATATCTTGTGTAATGTGTATAACTTATGCTTGTATGATTCTCATTTTTTATTTATTTATATTTTGTTTATAATGATTAGTATCCCAAGATCCTAATTTCTAACATATTATCAAAGCAGGATAGGCTATACTAATTATTTTTACAGGTTATACTAGAAGATAGGTAGAGTTTGATGGGAAACCTCTTTATACTCAATCAACACATATGTAGGACTACAAATCCTAGTAAGCCACATAATTTTTATTGTTAATCTATGTTATTGTTTTTGGAAGAAGATGTACATCTTATATTACATTAAAAATATAATTGCATTGGTTGAATAACATGATTACAAGGAAAATTTCCCTAAAAAAATCTAACATCTAAATTTGCACCCCTAAGAGGCAAAAATTTGTCGACTTTGAAAAGCATAGAAAATTGCTAAAATAAATCTTACTCCCCTTTATCAAATTAAGAAATATCATTTATTAAAAAAATTCTCTACATCTTGTAGACAAAATTGATAATCATTTATAATATATATCTATTTATTATTCTAAATACTTAACTACTCTAGAAAAATAATATTTTTTCTACATATCTTTCTCCTATATTTCCTAAACTATTTCCTACTTCTCACCCTAGACATCACAAGATACTTCATGTAGCTTTGTTCATCCTTACCTTCCCCATATACCTACAACCATTCACCTTTTTTTGACTGAGTGTTATTTTAGAAATATCATGTCCTTTCACCTTTTTTACCATGTCTTAATTTTAGATGAGTGTGTCATATATTGAAAGGATGTATTATTTAATTGCAACTTTTATCATTTAATTGCAACTTACAAAATTAAGGTAATGTGATCAAATATCTTTGTCTTTTTAGAAAAGTTGATATTTCCACTAATATATGTTATAAGAGGATATAAACCAAATATCTCTTAGAATCAATGGATATAAACCAGTGAATGGTATATGAGGATAGCAACTATCTTTTGAGCAACTAAGTTTCAACTTGTCACATAGAAAATTTGGGTTTTACATGAAAACTTGATAAATGTCTCACTACAGTTTGAAAACATGACTATATTTGCAACACAAGAATTACATATCTGCATTTGGAATCATCATTCTCATGTTATCAATTAACATAGTTTTGCAAGTATTTACAAGATTAAATTTTCACAAATCATACAAAATGGAAACACTCATGACCATAGTGCTATGGAGAGAGAAAGAAACCAAGCAACTACAAAATGAACTGAACATGAAAATATATAGGCAAAACTTCACTACTAAAACATATCCAAAATGAGTACAAAGAATGTAAACTATATTCATCATTTAATGTATATATATTACTCAAAAACTCACTAAAACCATGGTAAGTGGCTTACCTCAAGATTTTGCATAGATTATTTCATATTGTTAATGATGTCACTGAGAATCCATAGGAATAATTTACAAAGCACGTGCAACCTGAATTTTGGAGAGTCATATCTACCATGGATTAGAGTATGTCATTTTTAGAGAGTCTTTACTCATTAATAGACCTCACATTCTCATCAATTTGGGTTGATCAAGCACTCTCAGGTCCTCAACATTTGAACATTTGGATTTTGTTTACTTGAAGATATTAAGAAACAATATTTACAAAGAGGACTTACATGTGATTTGTCAAGTGTTCATGCCCATGGGCTTGCCAAACCCAAGTAAAATTATATAATACTGTTGAGTAGATATTTCAATTCCTTGTCCTTTCAAATCATTTTTAACAAATCCATTTTGTGCATATCATGTGATCATTACATTCCATAAGATAACTTCTATCTAAGGTATTATGTCAAATAGTTTGTGTAACTTTTCTATATTTCCACATTTTACACACCTTAGCAACTACAACATCTAAAAAAATTCCTCAATATTTTATGCCTTATGGATGATCTCATTTTTGCACAAGATGGGAGTATGTTTACTATCATTTTTTATTTTGACATAATAGTTATTGTGGAAAATACATTGTGACCTTATGAGGACTGCATCAATGCTCTCTAGTGCAAGATTGGATTTGAGATGGATCCTTAGCAAGTTTATGAAATGATGGTTGAGTTAATGTAACATCAAGAAAATAAAGTGATTTTGAAATAATATTATAATACTAATCAAGGTTTTTGATAATGAGAAGTTGGTTGAAATTCAATTGAAAGCGGTTTCACCTCAATTGAACAAGGGTCATCCTATTGCTTGACCTCTTATAATATTTGAGAATATAAATATAATGACATTAATGTGTAAGATTCTAGCATTCTTGTTAAGTTATAGTCAACTTGGGATGACCTTAGAAGCTATTTGACCTTTGTGGGATGCAATTTTTCAAATTTATATTTCCACTATGTCAAAAAGGGATTATACATTAGAGTGGAACCATTTTTCTAAAGGGATTTTTTTTTGTATTTATGTAATAGTAGAAAAAACTTCATTTTTTGGAGCACTAATTTTTTCCATAAATATTAGGGGGTGGATCTTCTATGTCAACAACATGATATGTAAATATATGCACAATTAACCTAATTTTGAGTTAAGATTTGTATCATGATATTCCTTCAAAATAAAAATTGACTAGGATTAATGATTTATCATTTATTACTTTAAAAGCATCTTGATCATCTTTGGAAAATTTGGTCCAACATAAAGGTGGAGCATCATTAAATTCTTTAAATCGTATAAGATTCAAAATTTGAATAATTTTCCAATGAATAACTATTAAACCCTCATCATGCGAAGACAAGATTTCACCTTTATGATATTATCTATTATTAAGATATGTCACGTAAGAAGGACATAATTTATATATTTTCTATATTTTATCAAAAAAAAATGTCTTCATAAAGCATGGCTTGTTTCTAGCATTAACATTCCTTCATAAACACTCTATAGGAAGTAAAGTATGGGTTGATTTAGTTCCTACCTATTCAAATCATCATATCTATCAAAGTTGAAATTGTTCCTTTGAAATTATAGGCAATATAAATTGGAAATTGGGGGAATTTCTTTAAGTTAATGGTAGATGATTATATTATCAAGGAATTTATATATATATATATAAAAAGATGCAATGTATTATATTATTTTTATATTTTGATACTTATTACATGAAGTATCCATACTTTAGATATATCAACATTTAGGTGGTGTTCCTACATTTATCCCCACATATGCTATATGACACCTCCTCTTTTGGCATGTTCTCTTATCCTTAGAGATATTGCTTCTCCTAAGACATATATTGGTTTCTCCTTGGGTTAAGGTATATCATATCAAATTAGATATATTTACATATTAATGATTTCACATAGATATATGTCTAAAATAAACATGGTTATTATTATCATTTTCATTTTTTGAAATTCTAAAATTATTGGGTATAAATCACCTATTTATAATGGGTGGCTATCACCCTAATACACTATTCGAGGAGCAAGCCTAGAAAGAATAGCTCACCTGTTGCTTATTTTTTTATGGATAATTACTATATGATTAACAACATGATTATTTTTTTAAAGAAAAATGACAAATTACTCATACTTATGTTCATGAAAATATCTTATGATCTCCTTGGGAATGATCATTAAACTATTTTCTAGATTTATTCTCATTGGCAATTCATAAATAGATATTAAAAATATTTTTTCTACACCAAGAATCAAATTTATTTGATTATTGTGTTACTAACTATGTTGGTGATTCCATTTATAGAAAAACTACCATAGTCTATGTCTTAAAAATAAATGATGTGGGAATTATTACATATATGGTGTAATAATTTATGAAGTCATGTCTTCTATGATTTTTAATTAAAGACCAAAATCCAAAATTATCTCTTGAAAAATCAATGTGGCCTTGAACATTTATGGAAGAGTTTCACCTAGATACTTGTAAAAGTACCACCTTACTATATGATACCTGGAGTTATTTTACTCTTACCAAATAATCTCATTTCAAAACAGAGAAAGCCATATTGAAGATCATGGGAACCTCACTCAAATGAAATTATTCCATCATAAAAGTTCTCTCCAGTTCTATTCAAGAGAAAGTATACTTATGTGTAGTGCAAAATTCTCCAAAATAAAATCAATGGCTAGCCAAAGGTGATGCCCTTGAGGGGAGCATGCATGTCAATGACACCACCTAGTGGGTAAATCTTAGATGTTAGTCCTGTTGGAATAAGAAAGTCCTAATAGGAAAAACATAAGACCTCTAGGCATTAGTAAGTCATTTGGGCATATTTTAGTCCCAATTGGCATAAGCAAGTCCTAATGGGAAAAACATAAGACCTCTAGGCATTAGCAAGTCCTTTAGGCATTCTATGTATAATTCCTATGGGAATTTATTAAAGTTATTCTCTTTGTAAATATTCCACTTATAAAAGCATTATATTATATAAGTCCTATAGGAAATATGTAATGAACCTAGTGTGAGACTAATTTGAGGAGACCTGGGCTCCAATAAAAATATTTATATGACCTCATATATCATCATTTTTAAAATTCAAATTATAAATTATAACAAAATGACTTTCAGGTAGTTCAAAATACATGGTCTTCATTTTGACATATATTTGTGTTCCTATTTATCATTATCAAAAAAGACCTATGTTATTGAGGTGCGTCATTTTTTATTTTATGAAAATTGGCATGTGATGTCCCCTATTAACATTAAGGTGGAGTGTTAGAACATAATGTTATTAGGGTTCATACCCTTATAACATTTATATAATGTTCTAATATAGGGTTATTAAACCTTATATATATTATATACGTTATTAAGCATATCCCACTTGAAATAAATATAGTCTAATAACTATTAATTATTTATGAATGGTTATTTTGAATAGATGTGACTAAAACTCCTTAAGTTATTATGCCACCATTTCTCCTATATTTAAGGAGGTTCCCTCTCATCAAAGAGGTGAAGAATTTGATGATTGATAGTGAATTATATCACTATGAACATGAGGTATTATTGGCCATGTGAAAGTATGGAGAAGTGTTCCCCAAGTTCAGTCTATGTTAAAATAAACCATTATTGTAAGTGTCTTAATAAAATGATGTTTTATGGGGTTTTTTACCCAAATGGTTTTTCCCCATATATCTTGTGTAATGTGTAAAATCTATGCTTGTATGATTCTCATTTTATTTATTTTATATTTTACATATAATGATTGATATCATAAGATCCAAGTTTCTAATATTATATATTACATGTTTATAAATACACAAACATAAAAGAACAATTAATATTAAATCTAATTTGTATTATACACCATCTCATATGTGTATTATTTTTTCAATGCAACTATAATGTAAGTGACAAGCCTTAACACATAAAATTTATAAAAATAATAAGAGAATAACTCACCATTTACATGCATAGTGAATGTTTATGCATTTATAAAGTTCACACATCTTCAAAATATATCTCCTAACATTATTTCACAAGAAATTGTAAAAGAAACAACTTATTGTATGAGAAACATAAATTAAATCAAGATTTTTAGTTTTTTAAAGAGAGATCTAACTCTACTCTATTATTATTATTATAAATCTCAATCTCTTACAATTATGATGTTTTATATGCACCAAACACAAACAATGCACACTAAAAGAGAAAACAAATACATTTGTTCATTATTCCTATTCCAAAAACAAAAAGATCTATGGTTGAGAAAGAAATGATGGAAGACCTACCTCCAAGGTGGCTTCCAAGTAGAAAATGAATCCCTCTCTTATTGAAACCTCTCTTAAGTAATTTTATTTCCTTCTCAAATATTCTCCTATTCAAAATGTAAAAATGAGTAAAAATTCCCTTGTCAAAGACTATGAAGGTGATTATATATGAGCATGCCATGTCACTCACCCTCATCCTACGAGATGGTGACACATGGCCTCCACCTAATACTATCACCCCTTCATTACAATCACTTATTAGTTCACATGTTTTCTATGTGCTCACACATATGTGAAACCTAGGGAAGAGGAGTGTAGTTGTGCACTCTTTCTTATGCATGCTCCTAGGAAGTGCTACCACATTTGTGGAGCATTGGAATGAGTAATGTATTTCATACTACCTCTCATGCATGTTATTATAAATGCTATATTGAGAATTGAAAAACCAATCCCCAATATGGCACATTCTTGGTCATGTCATCCTCTTTCCAAGGAGTTTGGATAGGTCAAATATTTCCCAAGACCCAAAATTTATAGCCCACAAGATATCCAACCTATCGGTAGTTGTCTAAGGGACCTATTTTCACATATAAATAAATTTAAATGATATTTTTTATATTTTTAAAATCCACTATAAGTACAAATCCAATTTTTCACTCCAAAGGAACCTCTATATACATATTATACATTAATGTTCACTTAATTATATTATTTAAAATCATTAGAAATAAACAAAATACTAAAGCTACAATTTTTAGCACAATTAGAGGGTCTTAGATCATGGACTAATGCCAAGGAGTAATAAGAAAAAAACATGGTCAAGTTGTAGAGGATCTTCCATTTTTTCATTGGAAATCTATAAATTTACCTACACACTCGAGTCACATTTTAAATCTAATCATGAAATACATAAGAATATAGCCAAAACAATGGCTAGAATACACTATTTGTCCACAATATGAAATCAAATATCAAATAAACTTTCATAACCTAATCAAGCATAATGATTAAATCACAAATCCTCATAGCCAAACCATGTCAATACACTTATTTAATCTACAATATTCATATTATTTAAATTTCCATAAAATTCAATATCTATGATAATACATGATTATAATAGTTATGAAGATTTCTTACCAGTTCTATACAATTTTTTAAATTGTCAATGCATATATCATTTATAATCTTGTTTTATCACATTTAAACCATAATTCAATGTCATTTCTCCTTTAAAAAATTAATATTAAAATAATAGTTAGTCATAATGAATAATCACATTTTTATAACAATCGTACAAAATATTATCTATTTAAATGGCATGGATCTTAAATATATCAAATTGACATCCTCCATAGCATATATATATGTAAGTAATTAACAAGAACCTATACATCTAATATAATGTCAAAATATGAACACATCAAGTCACTAAGCATCAAACAGACAATATGGTACAATCAATATACTTGTGATAGCAAAAATGGATGGTGAGATCATTAGGTCTTAGACCCTTTTGGAAATTTATCCTATTAATGAGAAGAAGGTGGTAAAATCCTCTAAGGGTGCTAGGGCCTTGGAAAAGTAGATTCTTCTCCTTGATGGGGTATTCAAGTTAAATTTTGATGGTGTATCCCAATGTAATTTCTAAGTTTTGAGGGAAGGGTGTGTAATAAAAGATTGTGTTTTCTCTTTAATAAGTGTAATTTGTAAGAAGCTAACGGTATGCACAAACAAAGAAGATAAATCCCAAACATCAATTTTGGATCTTCAAGCTTTTTCTCTTTCTAAAATAGAAAAGTTACATTTGATGATGATTTAGTGACCATTATTAGATAAAACAATAAAAGGAGGTATCCCAATTAGAAATTTGAAAAGATTTTTCTAAGCTTTGTTGGATTCCCTTGAGTCCTTTTCTTATCCCATTTTTTTTTAGAGAAGTAAATCAAGTTGTTGAGTCCTTTTCTTATCCCTTTTTTTTTTTAGAGAAGTAAATCAAGTTGTTGATATATTAGAAAAAAAATTCATTGATGCTAAGGATGAAATTATAATTGATGATGAATAAGAAAGAATTTTAAGGAATTGCGACATGTTTGGTGGTCTTTATATAATTTCTAATTATTTCCTTATTTTGACTTTGAGAAATATTTAGATAGATGTTAGAATTAAACCATTTTTAATTTATGTTAAGTTTCTCTTTGGTGGCATGCGTTTCTAACATGTAGATTATAGTTGGGAGGGTAGAGTATTGATTATGATTTAAATAAATGAAATGAATTGTGGGTATTTATATTTACTAAATTATTTTGCATAGAATTTTATAGTTTCTTATTTTCAATAATTGAAATTTTTTCTATATTGAGTGTAACATGTCTATTGTTCTACCCAGTAATTTTATTATATTTTACCCACAAGTGAATAGATTATGCATCTAAAATTAAAGAGCGATAAAATTTTTCTTTTCCTTTGAATAATAAATGCACATTTGAAACATAACCTTTTCAAAATTTTCCATTTGCATACAAAATAATGTTAGAGTAATAAGGCATCTCAATTAATTTAATCATATTGGTTAATTAATTAAGTCACTTATTACTTTAGGTTTGTTATAGCTAAACTTAGGCACATTAATAATTAATTATATTTATTAATTATTAAGTGTGCACACTAGGGTTTTCCTTTTTAGGTTTTCTTTAGGGTTTTCATGATCTCCTTCATAAGGATTGATCTCATTGTAATTATAAGATTCAATAATCAATATTCTAGTTTTTCCTACACATTCTTGCTTGAGAGTTTATGTAACATCTTCTTTTGTTCTGAATATCTATTGCACGTGATAGGTGATTGCATGCAGGTGATTCTTGGGGACTGTGAAATTGGTTTTTCAACTTCTTCATAGTATCAAAGCTCCAAACCTGTAGCTGCTTGTTCGTCTTTTGAATATATTTCCTCACAATGTTTTTTTTTGTGCAAGGGTTTCAAGCCAAGCTATTTTTGTGGACCTGGAGGTAGCCTATTTTTCTGGGCATTTTTGGACAAAACAGACCTCGTCATTGAGTCCACAACGCACAAAAACCCCTATTTTCATATAAAATTTGTCCATTTTGGACACAGTCAACCGGAGAGGCAAAATTTTTTTTGCCCCAAGCCTATATGGCCCCAAGGCACGCTTCACAATGCAGATTTTTCAAAAAATTAAAGAAAAAATTTTAAAAAAATCAAAAAAGGCACATAAAATTTTTGTGGCCAGTTCAAAACGCACTCCCTGCCCAGCGGCCATCCAGCGGCCACCAAGCGGCCACCAGGTGGCCACCCTACAGCCACGATTTCTCATCTACTGTCAGCTCGCCACTCATTTTCCGTCGACTCACCACTCAACCCCCGTACGCTTACATCCACCAACCCGCAGTCCTATCGGGGACCTGTTTCCCGTGCCCAACCTCTTCTGGGTCTTCAACCCCTGCCAAGGTCACGTGGGTGACTAGGGGCTCTGCCCCAACCCCTAACTGCTAGCCCCCTGGTCCTGCATGCAACCAAGGGATTTTTTTTTTAGCCCTTGAGGGGTCCTAAAGGCCTTATTGGGTAGATTTGAGCAGTTTCATGGAATCAAGCATAAATTGGGCGTACGATCACCATTTTTCAAAAATGAGATATCGTTGAAAAGCTAATTCTGAGCATGATGTTGTGGTAAATGTTTGAATTTTTTATTTTTCTATTTTGATTCTTTTTTCGGTCTTTGAAGTCCAAAGTTTTTGTTTTCACTCTGGGAGGCATAACTTTTGTGTCTGGACTTTGTTTTGCGAAAACAAATAGGCATCAAAAATCTGGTTAAGTTCTCTACACATATCTCAAACCTAAGTTTCCATAATATTTACCAAGTATCTGTTATTCTTATTTTATCTGACTTTGCTTCCTGGTTATTTTCTTGGGAAATGTGCAATTAGGTTTTTTTTAGATCAACAAGCATTGTTTTTTTTCTTTGAGAGTATATACTGCTATTTTTTGTCATGGATACACTTAAAATTTCACCCCTTACTCAATTCAACTATTTTGGTAGGAAAAAACAAATGGAGATTCATTTGAAGCATCAAGGGTTGTACAGGGTAACCATGGGTACAAAAATTGAACCTACAGGTGCTACTACAAAGAGAATGTCTATCTCTTTCTTTTGATCTTCTTTTTCATGTTGAGTCTTGCACTACACTGAATGAGATATGGACTACTTTGGAGTCTTTGTTTGGGAAGAAGGATACTATGAGAGGGTTTCAGTTAGAAAATGAGCTTATTAGCTTAAATCCTAGGGATTTTGACAACATCCGAGAGTTTTTCACCAGATTCAAGTCTCTTAGATTGCAGTTGTCACAGTGTGGTGTTCAGAAGGAAGACTCTTAGTTGATATTGTCCATTCTTTCTAAGCTTGGACTAGATTATTCAGTTTTTGTATCTACCTTTTATGCCACTAGGGATGCACTTGGTACTATATTTACTATGCCTTCTTTTGATGATTTTGCATCTTCTCTCACTCAAGAGTAGGCCAAGTTGGCTAGCATGGGAAAGTTGAAGCCCTCTTCATCAAAATCACTTATTGCATCACAGGAGCCCTGAGATTAGAAGGATTCTACAAGAAAAGATAAGAAATAGAAACAAAAGGATTCCAAAACTCACGAGAAGCAAAAGGAGTCCTCATATTCATCCTCCTCTTCTAAGGGTAAATCATCTAGGAAGGAGAAGGGTCCATGTGCATATTTCAAGAGAGAAGGACATGCAAAACATAGTTGCTATAAGGAAATTGATGAGCTAAAGCATCTTCTTTAGAAACATGGGATTGATTTTCCTTCTAAGATGTCTGCATCATCTTTTTCCCCTCATTCTTCTTCTTTAGAGCAACATGACAGGGGCACAACTAGATTACATAATTCATCAAATATGAAGGGAAATGCTCTTTGTGCTTCTTCAGGTCTTGCATCACAGAGATGGCTTCTAGATTCAAGAGAATCTCATCATATGGCATCTTCCCATTCTATGTTCACTTCCTTTGAGCCTTTCACTATGTCTCCTATTTTGATGGGAAACAATACTTGCATGAGTTTTACAGGGAAGGGGTCTATTAGTTTTTGGGATAACACCTTTCAAGATGTCTTGTGTGTTCCTCACTTGAAAAACAACCTTCTTTCCATCTATTAGATCACACATGGAAGCAATGGGAGATCTGTGGATTTCACACCTAATTCTGTTATCATCAGAGACTTGGAGAGTAGAGAAGTTAAATTGCTACTGGGATGGTGGATCACTCATCTCAGTTGTATTCCTTTACCAATTTTTCTACTGATAGTGCTTTTGTTCCTACATCTATTCATCACACTTCTCATGTGAATAATCATTCTAAGGAGACATTTGGCTTCTTGAACATTGGTGTTCTCACTTTGGACCCAGTTCTTGAGCCTTTTGTTCCACCTCCTATTGCATTTTTTGATACTTCTATGACTACCAATGTGGTTTCTTCCATTTCAATGCAACAAGACATAGTTGATCATTCATCTTTGGAAGTTTCTATTCAAACTTCACCTACTTTGACTTTTTCATTTCTTGAGCTCACACCTACTTTTGTGGACACATCTTGGGCTACACCTACTTCACCTTCAAAGATTTCATTCATAAGGCCTCTTCCCTCTCACTTCTTTCAGGAGATGCAGTTTCTTCAATTTTTTTGGAGCTACTTCATTCTGGGGGCTATGTGGTCTCTTCATTCATCTCTTCTAGGGGGGTTCATTGATGTATCTGTTGACGCCAAAAATTGACGAGGTAATAGTGCCTTATGGGAAACTTAGTTCAAGGGGGACCCTTTTGCGCCAAACTGAGTGACCTCCGGATTTTAAAGAAGTCGGCTTCTTCTATAATGGGTTTTGGAAAGGGAAAAGGAAACATATATAATGAAGCAAAGTCTAATCTAAGGCGATGCGCCAAAATTTGCTGATGGGCACAATAAATCATAGATTTAAGGGACTGAATGGTGTTGTCACGTTCCAAAACGTCAGAGACTTAAAGCTATAGCATAAACAATTCATTTATTGACATAAAATAGTATTGCATACATCCTTACTACTAAGAAGAGTCATTTAGACATGATTTAGATAAGCAAACTTGTATTCAATATATAGAAGTATTTTCAAATGAAATGCTTAAGACAATAAAAAGCACAGTTTACAGTTTAATCAATACATGAAAAATAGAAAAGCCGAACAGTTGGCACAGTCTGAAAGTTTCTTGCAAATAAACATATAAAAGAGGCCTAGTGTCTCTTGCTAAAACTAGTATCATTTTTCTTAAGTTTTCTTGGACCCTTCTCTCATCGACAGAGAGAGTATATATAGTCAGAGAGAAAACTCCCACTGCTTTGGAGAGCTGTAACAGAAAAGATCCCACAATCTCCTGCAATGATACCCGAATAAGAAGATTCCTAATGTTGTTACAATGGCAATGAGTTAGAACACAACATCTGGTCATCTCGGTGCAGGCGCGCCCTTCGTAATGATCACAGTGGTCCCAGCCAGGCTCGAGGCGATAAGAATCATCCACCGCTTCACACGACCATGACAAGCGACACCCAATAACATAATCTCCCTCAACTAGTCTATCGCCTATTTCAAGGATCAGTGTAAGTCACGTGGCAGCTTATCGCTGCCCGAATGAAAACCTCTCATTGCTACCAAGAGATTGCGAAGAAGCAACACATGTCCAATGGACTGAGGTCCTTGTTGCAATGGAGAGAAAGTTGCATCAACCGGGTGCGAAAGACGTGTGGCAGCGTTTCGCAGCCTGCGGTTGTTCACCTCTCTGCTGTGTTGAAAGATCTGCAAACGATTGCCACCTAGCAGAAGGTAGGGCCCACCAACACTTTTTAAAAGGTAAAAAGAAAACCCCGCGCGAGCACTACATAGCCTGTATCTGTTTATTTCATTCCCGCATGAAAAGCTTGTAATACACCGCCACATAGCAAGATGTGGGTCCCTCTGACAATCTTTAGAAATGATGGCCTTCGTAGAAGGCCTTTGCAACCTGCATGAAGCCTTTAAGGAAACAAGAAAAACCCTCCATTTGTGTGACACGTGGAAGCCCAGCGTAGCCTCTTGAGACCCGAAAGGGAAGCCGTTACCCGAAGTTGTGAAGAGGGGATGCACAAAGTGGTAGATCAAAACTTGATGGAAAGTCGAATAAACTTGGCGACGTATAGGCCGACAAACACACAACTACAAAAGAAACCCGAAGGGAGCTATTGAATATTTACTTAACAGCTTTTGGCAACTATCAGGGGCATTTCGGATAAGGAACGGAGAACCCAAAAAATCTCTGGTTCTACAGACCAAAGCTTTATCCATTGGGTGAATGGAATCAGAGTTTGGAAAGAGCAGCCTGTAAGGGTGACCATTCACTTTCGGATAGCTTTGCCATGCTGCACAAATTTTCTTGTGCCCCGCGGAGATTAATAGTTTCCTTGTGAGGCAGCACCTCAGGTGGGCCAGCACCTGCTTGGATATGGAAAAGCAGCTGTGAGAGTGGATGAATGATCACCTCAATGTCAGTTACCGTTGGGGAGCTACTAAACTCCCTGAATACCTCCGGGTCGTTCTCCCTTTGCTCAATAACCTCAGCAATCTGTGTAGTTGTGGCAATGGAGCCATCCTCAAGGAACGGGGATGGTAGCCCCAACTTGCCTAACTTAGAGAAACTTCCGTGTATGTCATCTAGCGCCTTGCTTAGAAAAGCCGTTGCTACTTTAGTGCACTAGAAAGCAGAGTGACAATGAATGAATTTATTGGTAGTTTGAGCAGCAATGTCCCGATCTTCGATACTCGCCCCAGCAAGGATTTCGTCCAAGACGAAGTATAGCTTGTTGAGCAAGTCCCTTGCCTCAGGAACCTTCTCCAGGATGAAACGTGGGAACTGCTTAATTATGTATTGGGCCTCTTGATTGAGCCTTGATACCTTGTCGATAAATCAGAGGGTAGACTACAGTGTTAGGCAAAAGGTCTTGACTTTCTCCCAGTGAGAAATGTACAATTTCCTAACCAACGGAATCACATCAGGTTGGGCAGGGGCAGGTAACAGAGAGGCTTTAAGCGAAGAACTCTCCACATCTCTTGAAATAAGGGCCTCAACTAATTCTGCCTTCTTCTTTTTCTCGGACACCAACTACTCCGCATAGCTACTCATTTCTTTATTCCAATTTTGTTCAGCTCGGGAGTGGTTAGCTGATTTCTCCTCCAGAGAAGCCTTTGTCTCTCAGAGTTCCTCTTCTAGCTTAACCTTCGAGCCCTTAAATTTGGCCTCTTTCTCCTGTACTTTTTGCTCATACTACTTCTGTAGGTGCTCCAACTCCTCACCTTTTTGTGCCATCCCCTGACTATACTCAAGGTGGATGTGTCCAAGCTCTTCCTCTTTTGACTGTAGGCTCTGTTGCGCTGCTTGGTTCTGGCTCTGCAGTTCTTTTATTAAGCCTAGGTCAGGTCTTCACAATTTCGCCCTGAAGTCTGTTCCTCTCATTCTCCGCTGTCAATGCCCTTTCAGTCATTCTGGCGATATCCGCCTCTAAGGATTTCTCCTTTGTTTCCAGAAAACTCACCCTCTCCTTGACTGCTTTGAGCTGCTCATCCTTCTTCTTTAACTGGCAACTAGTTTTGAGGAAGTTGGAAGTGACCACCCATTGCGTCTCCTCCATGATCTTGACCTTATCTTGTGGCCAGGCTACCTTCATGTCAAGTCCGACAGCATAGATCTCATAGTCTTTGGGTTGTATTTCTCCCTGAGGCTTGCTTATCCTTGGGTACATGGTTGCGAATTTTAATTCTTGTCGGGCCTCATCATACAAAGCTTGTACTATCGGCTCGGCAGGAGCATTGTCATCCTTTGTCTTGCGTCACCTCATTCTATTTGCACACACCTCTTTTCCACAATCTATCTGTGTTATGAATTTGGCTAGTGATGAAACTAGCCCACCTACGAAAGGAACACTAGAAGGCAGGGCATAGGGATAGGTAATTTTCATAGGCGCATGCATTTGCTTCTTCTGGAGAGTGACTGTCTATGGCGAAAAGTGTGGCACATTCCATAGCTTGGCCTGAGAACCATCAGCAGGGCTAGGTATTTGTAGCGGCTGAATCAGAGATTCAATCGTAAGGCTCATTGGCCGGGGAAGGGGAGCTGCTGACTGGATGTCAACTTGTTGTAATGAAAGAGAATTAGTAAGCATAGCAGAAAAAGAATGGGGGCCAACTGGGGGAACATTTTTTGAAAGCAATATGAGGAAAGTCTGAGCAGTAGCGGTAGGCGTAAGCATACTCAGATGAGTAATTATAAACGGTTGGGCCTACGAAAACTGAGAAAATTTGACTGAATGAGCTAGACCAGAAGCAGAGGGTGGAGGGCTTGGACCTATGGCAGGAGTTGCCAGTGAAGCAGGGGTGGATACGAAGGAATGAGATGCAAGAGAAGGAGAAAAATATACCTGTTGACTGGTCGGCAGTAGTTCCAGGATCGTTCGTGACTCCCCCGAAAACTCCGGTATCTGGCTAGCAGTGGGAACTTCTCCTTCGGTAGGTTCTTACAAAACCCCTCCAATAATACTTTCCGTGCGTTGCCTTTTCGCAGGCAAACACTCACTAACTTCAGCAGTTGGATCCTTCTACTGAAGCGTCAGCCTGGCCGGTTTAACAGCCCAAGTGTGTGTATGCGAGCCTCTTGATATATTAAAGCATACATTAGTGGCCACATAGGCAGCATGCCCAGAGATGTTGCCCCCTTGCACTGAAGAGGATGATATCACTGCTTCCTCTTCATGCTCTTCGGATCCCTCTCCTTCTTCGCTCCAGTCAACACTAGAGGTCGAGCTGGGGTGGCCTTCATTCCACCATCTGTCAAATTCTTGATCGTCCTTCAATTGATTATAAGGAGCATCCAACTATGTTATTTCCTGGCGATATTTCTAGAAAGCTCTTATTTTTTCATCATTCCATTCCTCACCCCTTTTTAACTTGTTGTACATGCTGCGCTCAATCGAAAGATTGTCCCTAGCCACGGCTACAAGAAAGTAGAACTTGTGCTATGGGCCCCTAGTGTCCAGCATAGGGATTTGCGCTAATTCCACAAAATCTTCCTCTCTATCTGTCCACAGATTAAGCCATTTTTCCTAGTATGGTCAGGAAACATGGGTAACTTTCATATGTGGCTCTGGTAAGTTGTTGAAAGGATTGTACTCCCACTTATCATTTATCAGTACCAACCCTAAATGTGCCAGCTTCTCTTCTAACAACTTGTGCGGTTATTTTTTAACCAACGTTATCGACTTGAAACTCTTTGGACAAGTGAAGAATCCCTTCTTCTTAACACTTCCACTGCTACAGAAAGTGAAATCAATGACACACACCTGCCAGAAAATTTTCAGCGCGAGCACTCTATCGGTGATGCAAGCCAGGAGCAGGAAAGATTTGCCAGTAAAGCCCCGCATTCGGAGGATTGTAAAATCTCTGCCTAAAAACAGTCACAAGCAGGGGTATAGCTCTGCATAAATCTGGTCTGCTCTTTGGTGAGCCAGACAATATCACCCTCTCCACTTAAATCACTCAAAACTAGGGCTATGAAATAGTCCGCGAACACATAATAGTCATATGATGCAAAAAGGAAAGGTGTCCATGTAGACACCGGCTTTCTTTTATTCTGCTCATCAAAAATTGATAGTGGAATAAATCGGGCGAATAAATCTGGATTCTGATGCAAGAACATGTGGACCAGGTAGGAAAGAAATCTAAACTTCTTTTCCGTCTGACAATTCTCCATTTGCTGTATCATTTCTTCAACCATGAACTCAGCAAAATCATACCAGAAGAGTTCATGCTGCTTATGAAACTGTATTGCAGGTCCCAGCTGAAAAGCCTCTATCTTTTCATTAGAGTCTCGGCTGTAAACAAATGCTAGCATGGACATGGCGTCTTGGAGATCATCACGGAATGAACCACGCGATAATGGGACACTTGGTGCTTTAGCGGACATGATACCTTTCTTGCCAGTCTCTTCTATCAAGAATTATAAGCTGGTTTTCATTTTCCTCCATATTTTCTCCCCCTTGCTTGGGCGAAAAGGCTCGATAGTCTCCTTCCTTCTACTTGGATCCGGGATACATAACATGTGCCAGATGGCTTCTGGGCTGATATGCACCCTTAAGTTGCGACCTTCAATGTAGTGGGTATCTGGGTTATAGCACTGAATAGCTACATCGACCACCTTCGAAAAATAGTGGACCAATGGGACCATGTATTGTGGGAGACCACTATACCAGACTCTACTTGCCATGGATTGGTCCATCTTTGTTGCTAATAATCTTGCACAAGCTGCCTCCCTAAGGGATTTAGGGTTCTTCGCGAGCTTTGGGTCATAGATATTGTGGGCTCTTCTCGTCTTCATGGGTATACCAGGTGTGGTGTATGCTGCGTCCTCGTAGACATATACCTCAACTGAGGAACGAATAGCCGTGAATAGCTCCTGGGTAATTTCCTCCTGCATTAGCTGAGCTGAAGATTCTGACATTTTCCTCTCTCTGAAGAATCTGTAAGCTCCTAGCTTGCGAATTTGCTTGCTCAAGATAGACAGACAGAAAACAACTCTACACTTCGTTTGCGTTTGTAAAATCCTTTGAAATATTAAGCCTTTTTCACGTAATAATAGCAACCTTTCCCAAGGTGGTAGGCAAGAGCAAGCCTTTTGCATTTAATTCGGCATATACCGTTAACCTTGCAACTCGTGCAAGATGAACTGATTGTTATTCTAAGGCGGCCTTATTTTATTATTACATTTACGAGATCGTGTGATATGCCTTGATCTTCTTGGAAATGGAGCTTGCAACTGGCCTTCCAACCCTGCGTTAGCATGCATTGGCAATTAATATCCCGGCCGGAATAATTATGCCAAGCAAATGATCACCGCCTGAAAAGATATGAGTATCGCCTTGGGTTCTGCGACGTGCTTGAGAGATGACACAATAGCCTACGGCCATACGTCCCTTCACCAACAAATGCCACCTTTTAAAAACTAATTAATCAACTTCATTTAATTAAACACGCCTTGAGCCATGCTATCATGGATGTACCGGCCCAGAAATGTGAACAAACACAGACTCAGCTTTCGAGATACCAGCTAGCATAACATCACATTTTTTAGAGGCAAATTGGCATGTGCCTTGTCAATTTTTCTATAAATAGGCCAGTAGATAGTGAGAAAAACATACTTAGCATTTAAGAGGTGATAGGTCAGTAGCAGAGTTCTAAGCAAGTCCTTTCATAGGTTAGGTGGTGAGAAAATTTGGCATTATCTTAGAAGACTAGTGACAGTGTCAGAACAATGGATACCCCAATTTGCCTAACCTCATTTAAGTCACAGACGATGTTCTTAGGTCAGATTTCCACTAGGAGGCTGAAAAGGATGACGAAGAACAAGAATTCGTTGGTTCTGGTAGCCATTAAGTGGGTCCTAGGCAAAGATTGCATAGAATATGATGATAAGTATAGGGTGAATACCAATATATGCTCGCACTTTGTAGCATCCATGCTGGACATTTACGTTCCCCAACCACTTATCCTGAAGCTGGTTAAAGAAATATTTGCGAAGAAATACCTGAATGGGCTTGGTGAAGTCGTTGTGCATGCTGCATATGGGATAGGTCTACCAACAGCCAGCGACCTATGTTGCTTTATCGAATAAGAAGCTATCGTCGTTTGGCTGCCATTCCTCAGCGGATTCTGCCTGCAGACCCGTGACCAGCACCAGAAGAGGGTTATTCAGGCCCTACACTTCCTATTTAAGAGCTACAACGTGATACCTTTCTACGACGTAGACTGGTACACTGACTTCAGGAACCTGGTGTTTCCACCACCAACGACAGTTGTGTTGAATGATGCTTCCAGTGCTGCTGAGGAGCCCGTGGACAAGGAAGAAGTGGACGCTGCAGTGAATGCGTCGATTGCTGCCAGTCATTCCTTCGGATAGATAACCCCTTTGCCTGCTTGCTCAAAATGTAACTCTCCTGCTTTAGATAAGCCTAATAAAAGGCTATAGTATATAATATACCTTGATATTTGTACATTTTGGAAATCAGCCTCCCAGCCTTTTTGTAACTAGAGAACATATATATAAATATATACTTCTCATTTTAAGAAAAATCCATGCTCTTTTTTTCTTCTGTGTTTAAAATTTTCTAGGTTTGCAAATTTTGTATGCTATTTCTCCATGCATGAGTGTATTTTGTGTAATAGCAACTCCGGTGTTTTACCCACCAATGATAATGAGCAAATGCATAGAAAGACAACTACTTTTAGAAAAAGAACAAGCCAAAAATAGAAAATGAAACAAAAGCGCTATTTACATCTGTACAAGGTAGAGCTTAATGCCTAATGGAACAACTTAAGATGAATCCCATTGACCAGGATTCCTAACGGCTCTTGTTCCATATTTTCCAGCTCAAAAGCATTGTGTTGCCTGCACCGAATGATTTTGAAGGGTCCCTCCCATAGGCTATCAAATTTACCGTGTTGACCTGGCTTTGCAGCCCTGCTGTCATATTTTAGCACTAAGTCTCCACTTTTCAGACCTTGTCAGAAGCCTTTTTGTCAAACCATCGTTTAACAACCTATTGATGATTTGTCATTGCTATTAGGGAATTCTCCCTTTTTTCCTGTACTTCCAACAGTTCGGCGAGCCGAACCTCCATGGCTTCATTTTGTTCTATCTCAAGGGATTTCAATAACTATATTGCTGGGATCTCCATAAAGATAGGTAACAACACCTCCTTCCCATACACCAGCTCATAAGGCAAAGTCTTAAGGACTTTCTTAGAAGTTATGCAGTTTGCCCAGAGCGCTTTTCAGAGATTTTTATGCCATTCCCTCTGGTGCTTTGAGCCAACCTTTTTAAGGAGTCAGACTAAGATTTTGTTTGTTGACTCGGCTAGGCCATTTCCCTGTGGATAATAGTTTGATGAGGCTTTAAGGAATATGCCATTTTTTAATGCAAAGTGACATACCTTTGTACTTAGAAATGCTCTAGTGTTGTCCAAAATGATTGTCTTCAGAGGGTCGAGCCTTGTCACTAGTGCTTCGAGGAAGTCTACAATCTCTATTTTTGTTGCCCCCTTAAGGGGAACAACTTTCGCCCACCTTGTGAAGTAGTCTATAGCTGTTAGAATCCACTTATTTCTGGCACTAGAAACCGGGTTGATCATTTCAATGAAGTCCAGGCCCCATTGCGCAAATGGTTCATCCGCCATGATAGGTTTGAGGGGAATCACTGAATTCTTCCTTCTGTCAGAGAAGAATTGACATTTTTTAGAAGCCCTTACCAGAGAGTAGGAGTCACTGAAAAGTGTAGGCCAGTAATATCTAGCTCGCAGGACCTTGATGGTGGTAGTTTTGGCAGAGAAATGTCCACCTTCATCGCTATTGTGAAATGCGTTGAGGATCCTCTGCGCCTCCCCTGAAGTAACGCATCGCAGGAGCACACCATTGAAATTTCTTTTGAAAAGGACTCCTTCTATCAGCGTATATCCGCAATTCTGAAGTCGGTAATACCTTCTTTTTTGGGATGAGAGGCCTGGCGGATACCTCCCGGTTTGCATGAAGTTCATTCTATCTGTCACCCAATCATATTCCGATCCTAATCCATTTATCAGGACGAGCTCTGGATGTTCCTCTTTGGCAGGTACCTCCTCGTTCTGTGCCATATACTCACACAGTCCTCTACCTTTAACAGTCTTAGTAGGCATGACCTCGATGTCATACTCCAAGATCTTGGTAATCTAATTGGCCCTTTTTTCTGTGATCTCTCCTTCCATGATGTATTCCCGCACACTAGAATGTGCGACATATACAAAAACTTTGTTGCAGGAAATTAGATGGCAGAATTTTTTAAGTCCCTTTACTATTGTAAAATCCTGTCTTTCGATGAAGTTATAATTCGCCTCATATTCTTTTAGGGTTCGGGAATAGAATGCCACTGGATGCTCTCCCTTTCCTTCACTATCTTTTTGAGTCAGAACAGTAGCAATACTGGACTTGCTACTAAAGGCATACATTATAAAATCTTTGCATTGATCTGGATTAATCAGCACCGGGGTTGTGGAGATCGCTTCTTTGACCTTTTCAAAAGCCTCCTGAGCTTCTGTTATCCACTTGAAAATTTGATCCTTTTTTAGCATTAGGGTGATCGGCCTAATCATTCCCGCAAAATCAGAAATAAATTTTCTAACAAAATTTACTTTGCCAAGAAAAGACTGGACACCTTTCTTATTTACCGGAAGGGGGAGCTCCTTGATAGCCTTTACTCGTTCAGGGTCAATTGAAATACCTTCTTTAGACACAACATGCCCTAACAGTTTACCCTGCGGTACTCTGAATACACATTTTTTTGGATTTAAGGAAACCCCAAACTCCTGAAATTTTTGAAAAACTAATTCTAAATGATCAAAATGATCATCTTTAGATTTAGAGAACACAGTAAGGTCATCCAAATAGATTAGAATAAACCTATTGATCAGTTCGCTGAATGCGATATCCATAGCTCGCTGAAAATTTGCCCCTGCATTGGATAAACCAAAAGGCATTTTAGCATATGCAAATGTTCCCCACTTGGTGGTGAACGTAGTCTTGTGCTAATCTTCTTCTTTAACTCGAATCTGGTTATAGCCAGAGAAGGCATCTAGTAGAGAGAAAATTTTCGATCCTGCGATAGTTTGGAGGATCGACTCCATAGAAGGCAATGGATAGTGATCTTTCAGAGATGCTATGTTCAGGTCTCGGAAGTCCACACATAAGCGGATATCGCCATTCTTCTTTCTGACTGGTACCAGGTTTGATACCCAAGTACTATGTTTGATTGGGAAGACAATACCTGAATCAATGAGCTTAGTTAGCTCTTGTGCCATCAGGGCCTCAACTTTAGGGTTGACTGGCCTCTGTTTCTATCAAACTGGTTTCGCACCTTCTGTTAGCTCAATAGTGTGTTGAATGATGTCAGGATCGTAACCCTCCAGATCATCGTAGGACCATGCCACTACTCCATATTTTTTGTAGAAACTGATAAGCCTTTCTCTATCTCGTTGTGGGACCTCTTTTCCAACCCAGAGATTCCTGCCATCGGAGACCTGAAGGTTTTCATAATCACTTTTGTCTGCCATGAACTGCTGCTTATCATTTCGGGCGTCATTACAATCAAAAAAATTCTCGAGAGTGACTAATCCTTTCAGAATTTTATTTGACTTCCGCTGCATAATTTGTCCTTCATAGGCCTCAGTGATCTTTGGTTGAAGTTGATCAGAAAATTCTCCTGAGTGCTGGATAAATGAGGCGATGTGTTCATCGCTCTCAAATACTTGCCAACTTTGATCATTGTTGGGAATCACTAGTCGAACAAGCACTCACACTGAATATTTGTTCTGAAGCAAGTTAGAGACAGGATCAAACTGAGCACTAATCACTGCCATGTGATTTGCATCGCTATTCTGCGTTTGGGGAACGATCAGGATGTTGAAAACTTCAAAACCTTCAATCAGGTCCCAGATTCGATGCCGATAGGATCTCATTCAGACATTCTTCGCTACAGAAATTCCCCGAACCTGATTAACTACCAGTTTGGAATCTCTGAACATAATCAATTGCTTAATACCCATTCGTTCAGCTAGGCTTAGGCCTTGGACTAACCCTTCATATTCAGCTTCATTTTTTGAATAGGCGAATTGGAATCGGAAAGACCTCAAAAACTTTTCATTCTGCAGGGATATTAGACATACCCCTACTCCAGCTCCAACTTTTCTCCTTGCTCCATCAAAATACAATGTCCACGACTCATTTGCTTGGTTATCGTCGGATTCTTTGACGACCTTCGGAAGAACTTGGTCTTCATCATAAATCACATATGTGCCCAATCCAATAGCATGATAATTCCTAAAAGGATCATTGTTTATGTGTTTGCTTAACAAAGCATCTTCCTTATCATTTCGGTCTCCACTCACCTTCTCTTCCTCTAGCAGTTCGACACTATACATGTCCTGCTTGGTGATAGAGGTATGTGAGGCCTCAAAATTGATCAGGGCCTCATCCGCCACATGTTTAGAATGTAGAGCTTCCAATTCTATCTTCATTTTTGTGCCATGCTTGGTCCTAAGTATTAGATGTGACCAATCTAAAGAAAAATATCCGCCCACCTTTGAAGTAAATTCTCGAGATAGACAGAGACCAAACATAAGAGGAACATCTATGATCACTGTATCTTGTTGGACCATGATACTTGGGCAGGCAAATAGAGTTAATGGAAGTGCTTTGATGACACCCACAGTATCAACTTTATTTCCATCTGGCTACATCACCCCCTTTTTCATAGGTTTGTAGCTGAGTCCCAAGGCTTCGGCTACCAGTTTTGGCATAACCATTGTACTAGCGCTAGAATCAATCATAGCATTCTGTAATAGTTTTTCCCCTACAATGAGAGTCAAGAAGAAGGGTTGAGGTTTTGGCATACCTCCGCCTTCCGCATGGGATTCCTTCACTTTGTCTGCAAGAACCTTAGCTAGTGGCATTTGATAAACCACCTCTGTACTGGCAGACGACTCTATTGGTGCTAAGTTGATTTCTTGCTGAAGCACCTTCTGTAGCATAGTCTTCTATTCTAGGATAGCTAGGATGTGCCATAAAGACACATTAGCGGATGATTTCTTTAATTGCTCCACCACATTAAAAGGTGATGAGCTTGGAGATTTCTGCTCCCTTGCTTTTGTTATAATAATGTCCTTCCGCGGTTGAGGAGGTGAAGGGACAGTTGATGCGTTGGGAATTTGATCAGACACGCCTTTGTATTGCGGGCTGTCTGGAAGTGAAACAACAGGCTCACCGGTGAATCTCATCTTTAAGCGTGTGTTATAGTCAAATTGCACCTGCGGTGTTTTAGACATGGATGCATCATTAGCAAACATTGTTTCCTCATCTTCCATCCAAGAGAAGAGTGCATGATCCAGAGCAATGTTGGACTCTTGCTCTAAAGACATTCCTTGCATGCACTCTCCACTGGCAAGTCATAAACATGTCTTCCATTTTCTACTGTAATACCTTGATTGCATTGCTCTGCCACCTTCTGTTGTAAGTTGCCACATGGACAATTTTGGGGCATATGTGCATCATTGCAGGGGAAACACCATGGATTGATATCATCAATAAGATTGTTTTGTCCCGCAGTTAGTTCCCTACTCAAGCTTGGTGACACACTTGTGAGCGGAGTAGGCATCAGGACCATTTGGTTGGTAGTCGGCGCTGGTGGATTAGTGTGAGGCGCACTCTAATATTGATTTTGCTAGTAAGTGGACCGCCCACCTTGATAATTTTGATATGCAGGCTGTGGAGGCATTGCTTGATTCCACTTGAGAGTTGTTATGTCATTTGCCATAGTTTGCAACATCTCCTTGAGGTTTCCTATTTCATCCTTGGAAGAACCCGATGTAGAAGCCAAGCTTTCAGAAGCAGCCGCATATGAGTACATTGACTAGGGAGTTGTTGCCACACTAGTCGATGCAACATCTTGTACAAAGTTTGATATTTCAGGCAATATCGGGATAATAGGTCGAGGAGGAAACTTTCTGCAATCTATCAAATGATTCTCAACTTTGATAGTGGTAGCATAAGCATTTGGTAGAGTGGCTCCTCCCAAAGACTTAATCATCACAGAAATGTTGGGGTTAATGGACTTCAGATAAAATATGAATGCCAATTCTGGAGTCGGGTGGATAGTCACAAGAATCCTCTACCAATTTGTGTGAAATCGAGCATTGAAATCTGTCAGAGCCTCCTGGGGTGCTTGTCTTATGATGGATAGCTAATAATATAATGAAGAATGGTCTCCGTCATTTGAGAACCTTTCATAGAATGGATCTCCGAGGTCATCCCAAGTGTGAATTGAATTCAGAGTCAGTGTTCGGTACCAATCCAGAGCCTTGCCTTTGAAGGATGCAATGAGGAGCCTCAGGGCTACATTCTATGCTGTAATACTGTGTACCAGGCATACATCCACTACATCTTGCAAATGTTCTGCTGGAATTTTTGTGTTGTCTCCAACAAATTTGGGAAGAGCTTTTAGGGCCGAAACAAGGATAGCGCCCCAAACAGTAGGTGCTACCGAAGCTACCAGGGGACTTCCAGCATCCCATGCTACACAGTTTCTATTCGTGGCCAACAACATGGTGAGAGGAAAGGGCGGTAGGAATGGAATAGTTACTAGCTGATTTGCAGCCTGGACTGTCCCTAGCGGAGGTACTAGTAAACCTGGGTTATTTGTAGTCTGGGATCTAGTTATAGGCTGATGGCTCATACACCCCTCTATAAGGCAATTTCATTAGTTCAGGTCCCACCGGGTGTGCTAGAAAAAGGACAAACTATTGATGCCAAAAATTGACAAGGTAATAGTGCCTTATGGGAAACTCAGTTCAAGGGGGACCCTTTTGCACCAAACTGAGTGACCTCTGGATTTTAAAGAAGCTGGCTTCTTCTATAATGGGTTTTGGAAAGGGAAAAGGAAACATATATAATGAAGCAAAGTCTAATCTAAGGTGATGCGCCAAAATTTGCTGATGGGCACGATAAATCATAGATTTAAGGGACTGAATAGTGTTGTCACGTTCCAAAACGTCAGAGACTTAAAGCTATAGCATAAACAATTCATTTATTGACATAAAATATTATTGCATACATCCTTACTACTAAGAAGAGTCATTTAGACATGATTTAGATAAGCAAGCTTGTATTCAATATATAGAAGTCTTGTCAAATGAAATGCTTAAGACAATAAAAAGCACAGTTTATAGTTTAATCAATACATGAAAAACAGAAAGGCTGAATAGTTGGCACAGTCTGAAAGTTTCTTACAAATAAACATATAAAAGAGGTCTGGTGTCTCTTGCTAAAACCAGTATCCTTTTTCTTAAGTTTTCTTGGACCCTTCTCTCGTCGACAGAGAGAATATATATAGCCAGAGAGAAAACTCCCACCGCTTTGGAGAGCTGTAACAGAAAAGATCCCATAATCTCCTACAATGATGCCCGAATCAGAAGATTCCTAATGTCGTTACAATGGCAACGAGTTAGAACACAACATCTGGTCATCCTGGTGTAGGCGCGCCCTTCGTAATGATTGCAGTGGTCCCAACCAAGCTCGAGGTGACAAGCGTCATCCACCACTTCACATGACCATGACGAGCCGCACCCAATAGCATAATCTCCCTCAACCAGCCTATCGCCTGTTTCAAGGATCAGTGTAAGGCACGTGGTAGCCTATTGCTGCCCAAATGAAAACCTCTCTCATTGCTGCCGAGATATTGCGAAGAAGCAACATGTGTCCAATGGGCCGAGGTCCTTGTTGCAGTGGAGAGAAAGCTGCATCAATCGGGTGTGAAAGACGCATGGCAGCGTTTCACAGCTCACGGTTGTTCACCTCTCTATTGTGTTGAAAGATCTACGAATGATTGCCACCTAGCAGAAGGTAGGGCCCGCCAACACCTTTTAGAAGGTAAAAAGAAAACCCCGCGCGAGCACTACACAGCCCGTATTTGTTTATTTCATTCCCGCATGAAAAGCTTGCGATACGCCGCCATGTAGCAAGATGTGGGTCCCTCTGACAATCTTTAGAAATGATGGCCTCTGCAGAAGGCCTTCGCAACCTGCACGAAGCCTTTAAGGAAACAAGAAAAACCCTTTGTTTGTGTGACACGTGGACACCCAACGCAGCCTCTTGGGACCTAAAAGGGAAGCCGTTACCCGAAGTTGCGAAGAGGGGATGCACAAAGTGGTAGATCAAAACTTGATGGAAAGTTGAATAAACTTGGTGACGCATAGGCCGACAAACACACAACTACAAAAGAAACCCGAAGGGAGCTGTTGAATATTTACTTAACAGTATCTTTGTGATGGATGGTGTCCTTGGGGGGTCTTATGGAGTCCTCCATCTTTCATCACTTAGTTGTTATTTGCATTCTATTTTGGGGAGGATTTTTGTTCCCACGTGGTTTTCTCCTTTACCACATTTGATTTAGTTTGCATTGCATTTGTACATATGTACCTGATCAGACCTTGTTATCAGGACCCATCTTTTCTTTCATGCACCTTTTCCTAGTGCTTTAGCTACTCCCTAAGTTCATCTTAAGGGGGGGTGTTAGAGTAGTAAGGAATCTTAATTAATTTAATCATATTGGTTAATTAATTAAGTCACTTATTACTTTAGGTTTGCTTAAGCTAAACTTAGGCACATTAATAATTAATTATATTTATTAATTATTAAGTGTGCACACTAGGGTTTTCCTTTTTAAGTTTTCTTTAGGGTTTTCATGATCTCCTTCATAAGGATTTATCTCATTGTAATTATAAGATTCAATAATCACTATTTTGGTTTTTCCTTCACATTCTTGCTTGAGGGTTTACAGAACATCTTTTGTTTTGGATATTTGTTGCGCATGATAGGTGATTGCATGCAGGTGATTCTTACAGACTATGAAGTTTTTTTTTCAACTTCTTCAAATAATTCCTTTCATTAATACAAGTAATGATGTTACATAATCTCAATATGACATTTATTGTTTACAATTTCTATAGTGATGGATACAAGTTTACATATATAGGTTCAACAAGCTTACTAAATATAGAAAGTACAAATGGTTCAGAATATTCTCCTCAAATCTTGGTCGCCGACTATGTGAGGAGAAACATCATTCAAGTGCTTTTCTGCCACCATGAACTTATTGCGCCCCCCCCCCACATCTTCCAAACTAGTAAGATGGCCCTACCCTTTAATGAAGAGATTGGTTTGGTAACCTCATAACCTTAGCATTTTCTTAGTATTGTGTTGTGTCTTACATATCTAGAGCTACCATACATTGGCTACAACCTACATGTATGACATTACTAGCCTAGTATGTAAACTCAAATGACAATGAACTAACAGTGTAAACAGTGGCTACTTACACTACTTTGGCCAAAGAATTCATCACCTAGTATTTAGAGCGAGAGTCATCTATTTAACCCACCTTCCTAGCTCTATTTGGTTTTTAACCATTCATACTCTATATCGAGGTTACCCCCTTTCCCATGGATCAAACTAACCCCAGGAATAACCCACTAACAACTCATAATCAAAATGACTTTACTACCAAAGTGATTCTAGCAACTTCGTACTTTATGCTACATACATCTAATATAGACAACCTACATATAGTAATGACAACTACACATAGTACAAATAAACCAATATGATAGGTTTCTCCAACATAATAAAGAACCAAGAAACATGTAAGCATGTACAAGCATCACAACATACTCAAAACCATTCCTTTCCATCACAATAATCAAAACTATTTACTATCTCCAACATAAATGACAAAGGTATAGAAACTAGCATGCTTGTATAAAATCTCTCCAATTGATTAATCTCCCTTCCTAGCTCAATTCCTCAAGCCCTCTTGCTACTTCATCTAAGATCAACTTAATTCCCACTTCTAACCTCTCAATAATTCTCTAAACAATCACAAATACAAAATATGAAAGCAAATCTCTAACTCTCAAGCTCTCAACTCACTAGCACAAAAATTACAATAGAATAACAACAAGGTAATCAAATTACTATGTAGAAAATGGTAGAATGATCACCTCTATGTATACTAAAATGTGAGCAATCAAAGGCTACAAACAAGCTAATACTTTTTCCACCTTTCTATCCCCATGCAATGACTCATCAAACTAACTTATAGGTTTGCAACACATAAAAGTCCTCACCTCTCAAATGATTGATTCAACTTGTTTCAAGGGACAACAAGACTCTTTTATTGAGTATAATTAACATCAAGATTATTAGCATGTTTCCTAGATGGTTTGCAAATCAAATTCCTTCTTATATTTCTGCCAAGTTTACATTGATTGAGTCTCATGGCTATGATATTTCTTTTCTTGACTTAGCATAGTAAAAATACTTCTTATGCATTCCACATACTTCTACATCAGTGCCACATTTCATATATTGGTGCCCTTTAAGATTGCACAGGTTAGACTATTTCTCTATTGTTAAAAACTACATTCACTTCCTTTGGCAACGTATACACAAAAATTCTTATTTCATATGTGTCTCATATTCTTTAGTTGACTTGGTCATTTGTTTGCTTTATGCATAGGTTTATTCTATGCAACACATTAACAAGGTAGTGCTATGTGCGCCTATGTTTTATTTAAAGTGCTTTACTATTACCATCCTTAGCGCTATGTATTGTGATTTGTAAATACCTCAAAATATTATCATTTATATATCATATATATACATATACATTAATATATACTCATGATTATCACATGCATTAATTTCCAATAAATATATATTAACATATATTGAATAACATTACATATATATACACAATTATATCTAAATATATATATTAATATATGTGTAGCTATATTATTATTATATATATGTCACCTTAGTCCAATCAGTATTCCCGTGCATATGGGTAATCCATCCATAAGCATGCGTAGGTACGTCTGCCTATGTATACTCATGTACATATTCACTCACATGTACGAGTTTATCGTATACATGTACATAAATACATATATATACATCTTATTCATATATCTCATCAACATAACAATAAACACATAAGGAACAACTTCCACTCAACATAAGAATTAATCACATTCCTCAATCACAAAATTCATAGGACAAGATCATAACCCTACACAACATTCACATCCAAACCAAATATCACTTACCTTTTCCCCAACTGACTTGACTCGATATAGACCAACTAGGGTGTGAGTTTCTGTATGCTCAATTAGGCTCATTAAGGGTTACTAGACCAAGTTCTTTTCCTAAGTGATACTTCCCCTCTCTCTCAGAGGTTCGGACCTATTCTTGCATTCAACTTAGTACATCATAATAGTAGTTAGTTGATAACAATACATTCATATTCATCACATATATTTAATATTTAGAATCATTATAAAACATCAAATTGCATCAATCATTAATTCATCATATTTCCATTCAAGATTCATAAAACACATTCATATATTCAAGAATTTTAACCAAACAAGGTAATAGTAAATAGGTAATAACACATGGGGTGTAAGATATTCCCCCCCTTGTGAATCATCATCCTCAATGATTATTAAGTATTGTCATGGAAATAATATAAAACATAAAATATCTTTTTTCAGTAGTTTTCAAAAAAATCTAGCAAGACTTGTGGAAAAATTTTCTTCATCTTAGCATAGTCTTCCCCAGTGGAAGAATCTTCTATATACTGATCCCACTAGACCTTGCATTACAAAACTTCCCTATTACATGAGTGAAGCTTGCATTTCATGAGCACCTTGAGAGGATTGATTGTTACCACACCTAGGTCATGTACTTTTAAAGCATTCCAATAAATAACCTGGTTATCCCCTGGTATATACTTCTTAAGATGTGAGACATGAAAGAAATTATGCATCTTGGAAAGAGCTAGTGGCAAGGAAATCTTGTATGCAACATGTTTGATCTCTTCAAGAACCTCAAAAGGACTTATGTAGCGCAGAGCTACTTTGGATGAATTTCTAAACTTGATAGAACTCTTGTGAGACTTGACCCTTAACAAAAAAAATTCTCCTACTAAGAAAATTTTGGGTACCCACTTGGCATCAACATAACTTTTATGCCTATTATTAGCTTTTCCTAGTCTCTGCTTAATAATACCAACCTACGCCTCCATTTTTTGATAACATCTCTTGCCCAAGGCTTATCCTGTCTTCTAGATTATCCTAACTTATTGGAGTTAGACACTTCTTGTTGTACAATGCTTCAAATGGAGCCATCTTGATTGCATAATGATAGGATTTATTATATGAAAACTTAGTCAATGGTAGGTAATCTTCTCATTTGTATTATTGATCCATTCAATACACCCTTAGTAGGTCATCTAACACTTGGTTTACCCTTTTAGTTTTTCCATCTATTTTTGAATGATATACAAAACTTATGTTCAATTTCATCCCAAGTGAAGAAAAGAAGGTTTTCCAAAATCTAGATGTCACCTGAGTATCCCTATTAGATATAATCTTTTCAAGAATTATGTGCAATCTAAATACCTCTTGATAAAATTCTGAGCTAGTATAGGAGCTCCATCGGTCAGATTCACTGGTATAAAGTGAGCCACTTTAGTGAGCTTGTCCACCACTACCAGAATAACATTTTACTTATTCATTGGCATTGGAAGACCTTACAAAAAATCCATGCTAATGACTTACCACTTACTTTCCAGAACTTCATGTGGATACAAAAGACCTACATGATGATGATACTTTTCCTTCACTCTTTGGCACTCTAAGAAACTTGCTACAAATCTTGTTGCATCCCCTTCCATACCCTTCCAAAAATATAATGTATTTATAACGACCAACATATTGGTTACACCAAGATGTCCTGAATATGGTGCATTGTGAACTTTGTTCCATACCAAGTTCCTTAATTCCTTAAAATTAGGTACATAAATCCCCCTCAAACCTTAATAATCCATTAGATTCAAAGTGATATCCCTTGTACCTTTTATCTTATGGATTATCTAAGATTACTTTCTTGGCTTGTTCATAAAACTCATCACCCTTGGATTCTTGCAACACTTGACCTTTGAAGTCGGTTTGGATCAATACAAGTGAGGGGATATGTCTCCTATGGCTTAGATAATTGAAAATTTGATTCTTCCTTCCCTTGATATAATTGATGTTGAAATCATATTTAGATATCAATTCCAACCATATTCTTTGGGTCTTGTATTAATATTAGGTTGGGTAAACAAATAATTTAGACCATGATGATCAATCTTAAGTTCAAATGGTTTTCCCAATAGATAGTGTCTAAACATCTGTGATGCATGGACAACTATTTCTAACTCCAAATCATGTGAAGCATAATTTTTTTCATAAGGCTTCAAATTCCTTGACTCATAAGCTATGACTCACCCCTCCTGCATTAACACCACCCAATTCTTCTCCTGAAGCATCGATGATAACAGTAAAGTTACCATCCAAATCTGGTACCTTCAGAATTAGAGTCATGGTCAACTTCTCCTTGAGTAGATCAAATTTCACTTGACATTTATCTATCCACTCAAACTTCTTCCCTTTCCTTTGCAAATAAATGATGGGAAAATATATTCTCAAAAAATTTCTAACGAACTTACAATAATACCCATCTAGACCCATGAAACTTCTAACTATTGTCACATTCTTAGGCACCGACCACTCAATCATTGCTTTTATCTTCGTTGGATCAACTAAAATCCCGTTAGCTGAAATTACATGACCCAAATATTGTACCTCTTTTTGAAAGAAGGTACACTTTGAGAATTTCCCATACAATTTATGCTCTCTCAATCATTGGAGTACAATCTCTAGATGCTTGAAATGTTTCTCTTCATTCTTGGAGTAGATTAAAATATCATCCAGGAAGACCAACACAAACCTATCCAAGTAGTCCCTAAATACATTATTCATTAGGTTCATGAATGTTTTAGGTACATTCATGAATCCAAAAGGTAGGACTATGAACTTGTAATGACTGTATCTAGTCCGAAAAGTTGTTTTGAAATTTTCTTCATCCTTGATTCTTACTTGATAATAACCAAAACATAGATCAATCTTTGAAAACACTAACACTCCTTGCATATGATCAAAGAGATCATCGATATGTGGAAATGGATACCTATTCTTTATCATTATTTTTTTAAGCAACTGATAGTCAATACACAAGAACAGTGCACCATCTTTGTTCTTCACAAAGATCATTGGTGCTCCCCAAGGTGAAACATTGGGTCTTATTAGTCCTTTAGAAAATAATTCTTCTAATTGTGCCTTTAACTCCATTAATTCTATTATGGTCATCCTATACATTACTTATGATATAGGTTTTGACCTAGGGATTATTTGAATGGAGAAATCAAACACTCTCTTGGGAGGAAATCCAAGTAGTTCATCTCAAAATACATCCAAATTTTTTTGAAGGACGAGATATTTCTCCATATCCGATTTCCCTATTTCCACCACCTCTCCTTCTTCGAATTCTTGGAGATCTTGAGGTTCATAATACATAACATAATCTTGAATAATGACTTCCTTGTATTCCTTGGGTTTTTCTATTTTTACTATGAAGAGTTGACAACCTTTCTTTTTTTACCTATGCATTTGCACAACCGAAATCTATCATAGCTTAACTTCTCTAGGTGTTCTTGTTGTCACATAAAACTGAACCTTACTAAACAAGAGTTCAATGTTATAATGACACAATGGAAAAAACCTCAAGGTTTTGGAACCTTGTGCGAATGAGGTTCAATCTCCAAATAAGGTCAATTTCCTCTTCTAAAATAAGTGCAAATTTTTGCAAGTATGAATAAGTATGGTGGTGTTGTCATTAATGTTGTCATTGATGTCAACACAACATAGGGTGTTGCAAAGCAAAGGAAAAAAGTCATTGTAGGTTGTGCATGTATAGTTGAGATACTGTAGAGATTTTGTGAGTATGTGGAGCTATCTTTATGATGTTGTAGGTGTGTTGATATGATGAGTTACCAAGTGATTTTGAGAAATAGTAAAGAGAAAATTGTGAGTGTGTTCAGAATGTGCTCTAGTTTGTGCTCTATATTTATTTTGTGTTGATCCTGTGCTTGTGAAGATCTGAATTTTTGTTTAAGGGAATCCTTGGGTGATATATCCTAGATTGGAGCTTTTGGTTTGATGAAGAGTGAAATTTGTGTTCACCGGTTTGTGAACTGGTCTAGCAGAGTTGTTTGCCTATGGACTGAGACAAATGTATCTACCCATAGTCCTTCGCTAGTTTGTTTCAGGTCTTGCAAATATCGTAGAAGTCTTGTAATGGTGTCATTTATGTTATGTCAAAGGTGTTCGCAGTTTGGTTCTTTAGAAGAGTTGGTTCAAAATTATTGTGTGTGTTTGTATAGTCCAGATGGACTAATGGAAAGTATTATGTGTATGAAGGTTGTTGCATTAGCTGCGTATGAATCTGAAGGCATCCAAGATGTGTTCTAGTGTATGATGAAGTTTTTTATGTGGTCCACATGTTATCCTCTTGTTGTGAAAATGTGTACTTCAAAGTTCATTTGTGTTTTCATTAGGTTTGGCCGACCTGGTGTTTACACGTCATGCAAAGGATACATATAAATTAAGAAAGCATGTGATTGATACGAGCTATTTTTTTGGGTCTTGGTTAAATGTTGGTTTTTCCAATCACATTCTCTTCCATCACATGAATGCTAAGTTGCTGACCTAATTTTAATTTGTAATATAAAGTGTGTGTAGCCGACCTTGGAGAAAGTTCTAAGGTTGAAGATGGTATAAATATAAGACAAGATGTTAAGGATTGGATGCCACAAATGTGAGAAGCAAGATCATGCAAAAGTGAATTAAGGAAATAGTACTTTAATGCATTTGATTCCTGAAAGCAGTGAGCTGATGGTGTCTACAATTCTCTGATCAAGGTTGTGAATGTGTGCAAGTTGTTGTGGTGGATTTTCTATTATCTTTCTTTATTTTTAGGCAATGAGCCTTATATCTAGACAATGAGTCCTATCTTTGGTAGTGAGCTTCTTTGTAATCGATTTTGCAATTTCTCTTATATTGTGAGTTAATCCTCACTATGTTCTTTTCCTTATTGGGGTTTCAACATAAATCTAGTGTTTCTTGTGTTGATATTGCTTTCTGTTATGTGCACTTCATGATCATACTTAATCACATATTAAAGTGGATATGGAGTTAATAATTGTTTGAGATTTGTGAATGTGATTGGTGACAACTAATTCACTCCCCCTCTTAGTTCTCTTGTGCATTTCAAAAATTGGTATCAGGTCTTTGGGTCCTCAAAGAAGAGCTTAACCACTTGAGGTAGATCTGATGGCACACAAATTGTCAATCCCTGTGTTTGATGGATCTAACTACAATGACTGAAAAGTGTAGATGAGAGGTTACCTGATCTCTCTTGGCTTCAAGACTTGGAAAGTTGTTGAGACAAAATATGTTGAGCCGAAAAGTGGTCCTTCTTTTTTAGATGAGATTCCTTCCTATGAGGAAAATGAAAAAGCAAGGTATGAAATATATAGTGCTTTATGTAAGACTGAGGGAAGAAAATTTATTTCATTAGGTACTGCTTATGAAGTGTGGAAAAAGTTGAAAGATATATATGAAGGAAATGATAGAGTCAAATTATCAAAGAAGCTAACAACAAAGCGTAGATATGAGAACTTTAAAATGGAAGAAAGTGAAGACATTTCAAGCTACTTTAAAAGGGTTGATACTGCAGCAAATGAAGCCTAAAATCAAGGTGGTACTCTGATAGATGAATATTTAATGGAGAAGATTTTGATGACCCTACCAAATAGTTATAGTGACAAGGTCTTAGCTATTGAGGAAGTGTATGATTCAAATAAATTCACTAAAGAATAACTATTTGGAGCCTTGATTGCATTTGTAATGAGGAAATTTGGAAAAGAAAAGGAGAAAATAGAAACAACCTTCAAAGCCACTAAGACAAAAGATGATCCAGATAGTGAAGGTTTAGAGGAGTTGGAAGAAAAATTTACAAGGAAATTGAAGAAAGGTATCGAAAAGTACAAAGGTATGTTACCTTTTAAATGTTTCAGTTGTGGAAATATTGATCATTATGCTTTAAGATGTTGAAATAGAGCCATACACAAAAGGAATAGAGATAATAAAGACAAAAAGGACAAAAAATTCAAGAAATTGTATTATGTGAGAGAAGATGCTAGAATTTCTGATGATGAATCTGATTTTGAGGATGATAAAGATGAATGGTTGTTTCTAGCCTTGGAGAATAAATTTGTGTCTACTAACCATGGAAGATGTGCAAGGGAATGTTGTCCAAAAAAAAATAAGGATGAGATGGAAGGTATTTTGGTTACTTCCTTTCATGCTAAACAAGACGAAGATTATTGGGTAATTGATAGTGTCTATTTAAATCATATGACCGGAGACAAAAGTAAGTTTACTAAACTTGAAAAGTATGATGGAGGATTACTTATGTTAGGAGATGATTCTGGTGCAAAGATTGTTGGAAAAGGAACAATTAGTTTTGATGGAAAACACAGTACTGATGATGTCTATTATGTTAAGGGATTAAGGCATAATCTTTTGAGTATTGGAAAAATGTGTAGAAAAGGATTTAAACTTGTGTTCTAGGATGATACCTATGAGATCAGAAAAGGGTCAAGAACTGTGGTAGTTGCAAGACGAACATATGAAAACATTTATCAACTTAAGGGTGTTGATGGTTAGTTTTTTGTGTCTCAAGTAAATGAAAGTTGGCTATGGAACCAA
The DNA here is from genome assembly GCA_007258455.2 of Sequoia sempervirens. Lineage (NCBI taxonomy): Eukaryota > Viridiplantae > Streptophyta > Pinopsida > Cupressales > Cupressaceae > Sequoia > Sequoia sempervirens. The sequence continues at coordinate 116,670 of VDFB02353692.1, forward strand.
AGGATGGGACATGTAAACTTTGACAATATGATCAGGATTAGTTCAAGAGAAGTTGTCAAGGATATGCCTAAAATCACAAAGCCCACCAATACTATTTGCAGAAGTTGTCAATTGGGAAAAAAGACAAGATGCAGTTTAAGAGGAAAAGAACAATCAACTACCAGAATGTTGGAATTCATTCATACAGACCTCTATGGTCCCACAAGAATGGGAAGTATTAATGGTGAGAGGTATTTTATGCTTTTGATTGATGATTATTCTAGAATGACATGGGTTAATTTTCTTAAGGAGAAAGCTCAAGCTCTAGATAGATTCAAAGTGTTCAAGGCTAGGGTAGAGAATTAAGTGAACTTGAGAATCAAATTTTTAAGGTCTGACAGAGGTGGTGAATTCACTTACAGAGAATTTAATACATTTTGTGAAGAGCATGGTATAAAGAGACATTGTTCTACTCCTAAAAATCCTCAACAAAATGGAGTTATAGAGAGGAAGAACTGGACTATTCAAGAGGCTACAAGGACCATGATGGAAGAGGAAAATGTACCTAATGTATACTAGAGAGAAGCAATCCACACTGCTATTTATATTCTTAATAGAGTTCAAATCAGAGGTAATAACACTAAAACTCCTTATGAACTATGGACTAGCAAGATTCCTATTGTTAACTAATTTAAGGTGTTTGGAAGCAGATGTTATATTAAAAGAGATGATGAAAACCTTGGAAATTTTGATGCAAGATGTGATGAATGTATTTTAATTGGATATTCAACTAATAGCAAAGCTTATAAATGCTTCAATAAAAGATTGAGAAAGATAGTTGAAAGTGCAAATGTAAAAGTTGATGAAGATATGCACAGACCAAATGAAGTAAGTGAAGTTGAACCAGATGAACCTATCTATAGACAAGTACAAGAAGAGAATAAGTAAGAAGAAAAATATATATTGAAGAAGAAGAAGCTCCAAAACTTGCTCCTAAGACCCCAAACTATATGTAGAAAAATCATCCTGAAGAATAGATAATTGGAGATAAAAGTAAACGTGTAAATAAAAGAAGCAAAGTGGTGGTAGCTAAGGTAAATATATGTTTAATTTCCATGATAGAACCTAAAAAAGTGTGTGAAGGATGCAAATATGAGAATTGGGTCACAGCAATGAAAGAGGAGTTGCAACAGAGAGAAAAATCAAACATGGGAATTGGTTCCTAGACCTATAAACAAGAACATAATTCGTTCAAAGTGGGTGTTCAGGAATAAGATAAATGAGAATGGTGAAGTATTAAGAAATAAAACAAGACTTGTATGCAAAGGTTATTCACGAGTTGAAGGAATAGACTTTGAGGAAACATTTTCCCCGGTGGCAAGAATGGAGGCTATTCAGATGTTTTTGGTATTTTATGCTCACAAATATTTCAAGGTATATCAGATGGATGTTAAGTTTGCATTCTTGAATGGAGAATTGGAAGAAGAGGTGTCCATGGAACAACCAAAGATATTTTAGTTATCATATAAACCGGGCATGGTCTGCAAGTCGAAAAAGGCAATATATGGACTTAAACAGGCTCCCAAAGCATGGTATGCAAGGTTGGACAAATATTTGACACAAAAAAGGTTCAAGAAAGGCTCCATAGATAGTAATATCTATTTCAAAATTGAAGGAAATAGAATGTTGATAGTGGTTGTGTATGTTGATGATAATATCTTCAAAGGAAATGAGGGTATGTGCAATATATTTGTTAAAGAGATGCAAATGGAGTTTGAGATGTCTATGATTCGTCAGTTGAACTTATTTCTTGGAATTCAAGTGAATCAAACTAATAAGGGAATATTCATTTCACAATCAAAGTAGATTAAAGAATTGTTGAAGAATTTTGGAATGGATGATTCCAAACCGGTCTATACCCCTATGGTGACTGGATGCAAACTGAGTAAGAATGATGATTCTCCTAAAATTGATAAGAGAATGTACAAATATATGATTGGTGGAATGTTATATCTTACTACTACTAGACTGGATACCATGCATGTAGTATGTTTGGTTGCTATATTTCAATAAAAAACTAAAGAAACACATGTTATATCTACGAAGAGGATATTCAGATATCTAAAAGGCACTCTAGATTATGGCCTGTGGTATCCTAAGGATATTGATTTCACTTTGAGTGCTTACACTGATGCAAATTGGGTTAATTGTGTGGATGACCGAAAGAATACAAATGGTGGTGCATTCTTTCTTTGAGGAAGACTGGTTTCATGGCTAAGCAAGAAACAAGATTCAGTCTCTTTATCCACTGTAGAGGATGAGTACATTGCAACAACATCTTGTTGCACATAGGTATTATGGATGAAGCAAACATTGAAGGATATAGGAGTGATATGTGATTAGCATATCCCTATCTTCTATGATAATACAAGTTCAATAAATATTTCAAAGAATCCAGTAATGCATTTAAGGGCAAAGCACATATCTATCAGATATCATTTCTTGAGAGAAAAGGTATTGGAGAATGAATTCAGGTTGGAATATGTGGCTACAAAGGATAAAATTACTGATATATTTACTAAGGCTCTTTTGAAGGACACTTTTGAGTATCTCTGAGAGAAGTTGGGGGTTACTGCCCCTCCTTCTTTGAACTAGGTGCACATGGAGGTGCTTCAATTTAGTGGATCTACAAATTCTTCATTTGTATGGACTAATGACTAGAGTCTAGTCCTCAGGGGAAGTAGGAAGTATCATTGTTGCAGTATGAGATGTGGGTGCACTCCTAAGGTGGAGTGATCAGAATCTTTTTTCTTTTCCATTGATGTCAAAGGGGAAGAGAGATTCATGTGAAAAAGAAAAATTTAAGAGGAGATATAGGGAGAGAGAATATTGTAAGGAAAAGAGAGTGCAAGAATGTTTTCTAGGTTGTCTAATCTAGAAAATAAAGGAGATTTTGTATTGTGTCTTTGGTGATTTTTCAGATCATGTGTTTCCATCAATGACAAAGGGGGAGATTGTTGCAAGTATGAATGAGTATGGTGGTGTTGTCATTAATTTTTTCATTGATGTCAACACAATATAGGTTGTTACAGAGAAAGGAAAAAAGTGATTGTAGGTTGTGCATGTATAGTTGAGATATTGTAGAGATGTGAGTACATGGAGATATCTTTATGATGTTGTAGGTGTGCTAATATGATTAGTTACCAAGTTTTTTTGAGAAATAGTGAAGACAAAATTGTGAATGTGTTCAGAATGTGCTCTAGTTTGTGCTCTACATTTCTTTTGTGTTGATCCTATGCTTGTGTGGATCTGAAGTGTTGTTTAAGGACATCCTTGGGTGATATATCCTGGATTAGAGCTTTTCGTTTGATGAAGCGTGAAAGTTGTGTTCACTGGTTTGTGAACTAGTCTAGTATAGTTTTTTATCTATGGATTGGGAGAAATGTATCTACCCCATAGTCCTCCAATGGTTTGTTTCAAGTCTTATAGATTTGGTAGAAGGCTTGTAATGGTGTTATCTATGCTTTGTCAAAGGTGTTTGTGGTTTGGTTCTTTGGAAGACTAGGTTTAGGATTATTGTGTGTGTTTGTACAGTCTAGATGGACTAATGAAAAGTATTTTGTGTATGAAGGTTTTTGCATTAGTTGCGGATGAATCTGAAGGCATCCAAGATATGTTCCAGTGTATGATGAAGCATGTTATCCTCTTGTTATGGAAATTTGTGCTCAAATTTCATTTGTGTTTTCATTAGGTTTGGCTGACCTAGTGTTTGCATGTAATGTGAAGGATAAGTATCAATTAAGAAAATGTGTGATTGATCTGAGATGTTGTTTTGGGTCTTGGTTAAGTGTTGGTTTAGTCTTCTCTCATTCTCTTCCACTATGGGAATGTTGAGTTTCTGACCTAATTTGATTTTGTAATATGAAGTGTGTGTAGTCGACCTTTGAGAAAGTTTCTAAGGTTGAAGATGGTATAAATATAAGAAAAGATGTTAATGATTGGATTCCACAAATGTGAGAAGCAAGAGTGTGCGAAAGTGAATTAAGGCAGAAGTACTTTAATGTGTTTGACTCCTAAAAGCAATGAGGTGATGGTGTCTACAATTCTCTGATCAAGGCTATATATGTGTGCAAGTTTTTGTGGTGGATTTTTTATCTTTATTTTATTTGTAGGAAGTTAGCCTCCCTTCTGGATGGTGAGTCCTATCTATAGGTAGTGAGCCTTGTATCTGAATAGTGAGTCCTATATTTGGTAATGAGCCTCTTTGTAATCAGTTTTGCAATTACTTTTATATTGTGAGTTAATCATCACCATGGTTTTTCCTTTATTGGGTTTTCCACGTAAATCTGGTGTTTCTTGTGTTGATATTTCTTTTTTTATGTGCACTCCAAGCTCATACTTAATAACAAATTAAAGTTGTTGTGGAGTTAATAATTGTTTAAGATTTGTGAATTTGATTGGTGACAACTGATTCACCCCCCCTCTCAGTTGTCTTGTGTATTTCAACACAAATGTGTTGGTCTAACCTAGCACATGAAACTTATCACTTCCCTAATCTAACAAATTACAGAGGAAAAGGGATAGAAGGAAAACATGAAAATGAAAGAAGGTGATGCACCAAGGTAGAAATGTGTTTCTTCTTGATTCTAAAAAACATAATACATCCACAAAATATCTAAAACATACACTTAGCCACAAAGGTAAGATGATTTTTACTCAAACATGCAAGAGATACAATGATAAGAACTAAATTTTATTGACATAAAATCATAGAAGAAATCCTTACAATGGTAGAATGAAAAGAATGTAGTATTTGCAATAGAAAAACCCTAGAGAATCTTGAGGAAGAACCCTAAAAAATATACAAGTGTTGCCTTTATAGTTCAGGCATAACTAAGTTGAACAATAACTAACCCTAACCCAACTAGGATTACAAATCTTATCAAAGAAATCCTAAGATCTATTCAAGAAATTTGTGCCCACATCATGCATGGTCACCATACCTGTTGTGAAAATCATGCCAAAAGGATCTTGGAGAAAACAAAACCAGCATGCTACCACCCTTGCATGAAGATTTTCCAAAAAAAAGGCATCCAAAATCCTTGTGAAATTAGGGAACTAGGTATGGGAATGGTCAAAGAGGAGGAGAAACAACAATGAATGGGCATGGCACCCACAAATCCACCAGGATAAGTTACCAAAATTCATTAACGATGTCCTCAATACCCTAAAATTCAAGCTTGACCACTGGGAGTAGTTGTGCATTAATGTCATCGATGAAGAAAATTGTGCCAATTCTTGGATCATCGAGGTGTGTCAATCCCAAAAAAAACCTTTTAGAAGCTTATGAATTAAATGGTTTTAGCCCTCTAAAATGTATCTCTATCAAGGGTTGGGCTTCAGGCCTACCTTTTGTTGTCTTCATTGAACATCAAACTTTAGTATTGAACCATTGGAGATCGGGTGTTGAGCATCAAATGTTGGGAGTTAGACCTTCAACTTATTGCATACCAAAAGAAGAAACCAAGTAAAATTGTGACCACCAAACAAGAGCTTGTCGAACATCAGGGGTCAAAAATTTGGGCTACCAGATGTTGATCTATGGTGAGATCAAAGAATTTAAAGGGGAAGACTGAAGGCCCACCCTCAAAAATTCTTACTTAGATGAATTTAGATTGGTGAAAGGATGGAAGGTGAGAAAAGGGAAGGCAGATGGCCGACACCCAAAACCTAGTTGAAGGGTGGAAAATGAGATGAAGGATGCACAAGCATGGAAGAGGGTGGATGGAAGACCAACCCCTGAAGCCTGAAAATTTTTGAAACTTAGACAAATTTTGAGAAAATCCAAGGTGAGTTTTGGCGGTCGATGGTAAGGCCTGAGGCTTACCTTAAGAGATTGATAGAAGGTAACGGGGAAGAGCGAAGGCCAAAGGCTGATGGAAGAAAAGAGAAGAAAGGGGGGAAGGAGAGAGTAGGCATGAAGGTAAGTAGGTAAAGGACAATCCAAAAACCTAAAATTCTGGGACAGCCAAATTTGGAACACTTCAATGGAAACACATGCAAGATGATCCATGGAAGATCACTCAGATTGGATATCAGTGATGGGTCATTAAAGGAGGGTATGAAATGACAATTTTTATTTTATTTTTGTGGGATAATTGCTTGCTAATCATGGAGTCTAGAGGCCTTATCAATCTAATGGGCATGGGGTTATGAGGGTAAAAATTCAATAGTTGGGCCTTCTCCGAACAAAACAAAACATGTGCACCTACACTTGGAGGAAAGCATGGAAACTAGTAACATGCATTCCCTTAAGGAGAATGTAGTGTGCACAAAGCACTTCAAGGAAAGTAAAAAATTTACAATATATACATGAAAAATTAAAAATTATTAGATTTAAGGTTTGAGATGAATGCCATTGACTAATATTAGAAGAACCTCACTGTCCAACTTGGAAATATTGAATGCATTGGCCTCCTTGCAGTTGGTGATGATGCATGGAGCACTCCAAATGGAATCAAACTTGGAATGTCTTCCAACTTTGGATTTTTCTACATCCCATTTCAGCACTAGATATCCCTCTTGGAGCATCCTATGAACTACCTTCTTGTCAAAATTTATTTTGACCTATGCTTGATTTGTTTCTTTGACTTGCATAGATTTTTTCCTTGTCTCCTCCAGTTCCAAGAGGCCAGCCAACTTTAATGTCATACCCTCATTTTCTTCTAATTCCAGTTGATGTGCTAACTCAAGGGAAGGAAACTCCAATGATAATGGTAACCTTGCTTCCCTTCCATAAAATAACATGAAAGGAGAATTACCAATTGCTCTTTTAGGAGTAATTCTATCAGCCCAAAGGGTTGTCTTTAACTTGCTATTCTAGACCCTTTGGTTGTCCTCAAGTTCTCTTGATAATTTTGATGTGATTTTTATTTGAAGAATCGGCTAGGACATTATCCTGAGGATATTAATTAGATGAGGTCTTCAATTAAATTCCATGCTTCATTTCCCAATCAAGGATCTGAGCACTAGTAAAAGCCTTGGAATTATCTAAAATAATGGTGGAAGGAGTGTCAAATCTAGTAACAATTCCATCAAGGAATTATAAAATTGAAGTATTAGTGGCATCCTTCAAAGCAATTTACTGAAGGTTAATCCATGGTTGTTAAAATACACTTATGAACAACACTTGATGGTGGATTTATCATGCCAATAAAATATAAACCCTGATGTGTAAATGGTTGATCAACTTGGATGGGGTGAAGAGGGAGGGAAACCAACCTTTTCTTTCTAGAAAAGAAAGCGCATTTTTTACAATCTCTCACCCATTTGTGAGTGTCATTGAACAAATTTGGCCAATAATAGCCAGCCCTCATAATCTTTGCAGTAGTAGTCCTTGTAGAGAAATGGCCACCTGAAGAGAAATCATGGAATTCATTTAGCATTTTTCTGACCTGATTTTCCTCTATGCATCTTAATAAGACTCCATTGAAATCATTTCTGAAGAGTATGCCATCCACTATGACATAGGGAATGGATTGTAATCTTAAATGTCTTCTTTTGGCCCTATCTAGACCCAAATGATATCTTCCTTCTTGTAAAAAGGTAGTCATCTCATGCACCCAACTACCTTTTATGTTTGCATTTGGTGCTTTTTGTTCCTATAGCACAAGAGTAGCCTCTGTAGGAATCTCAAATGTTGAGACAAGTTGTTCACATAGCCCTTTTCGTCTCACTAACTTGGTGATTTTGATGTCAACATAATACTCCATCACCTTGGTGATCCATCCAACCCTCTTTTAATTGATATCTCTACTCAAAAGGAACTCTTTAATGCTAACATGGGGCACCATTAGTTTTATCCTCTTATTAGACAACATATGTCTAAATTTTTTCAATGCTCTAACAATAGCAAGAGATTTTTTTTCAAGTTAGTTATACTTGACCTCATAATATTTGATCCCTTCACTAAAGAAAGTAATGAGATGCTCCATATTTTCTTTATTTAGTTGGGTTAGTACAACTGATATACTTGCTTCTCCTCCAAAGGTATAAAGAATAAAATCCTTGTCATAATATTGACAAGGGTAGGAGTTTGAACAATTTATTTTTTGATAGCTTCAAAGCTATCTCTACCTTCCTTGGTCCATTTGAAAACCATATTTTTCTTGAGCATAGTAGTAAGAGGCTTTACCAAAGTGGCAAGATTTGGGATGAACATCCTCACAAAGTTAATTGTGCCCAAGAAAATTTGTAATCCTTTCTTGTGACTCGGAAGTGGGATGGCCAAGATAGATTTTACTCTTGTGGGGTCAATGACCAAGCCATCCTTTGAAAAAATGTGCCCAAGAAGCTTGTCCTGATTAGTAGTGAAGACACATTTATTTGGATTTAGGGAAATACCATATTCCCTACATTTTTGAAATACTTGCTTAAGGTGACTAAAATGGTCTTTTGCATGCTTTGAAAACACTGTGATATCATCCAAGTAAACCAAAAAAAACTATCTAAACACACATTGAAACACCATATCCATGGCTCTCTAAAAAGTAGCACTTGCATTGGTTAGACCAAAAGGAAGTTTACAATAAGCATAGGTTCCCCACTTTGTATTAAATTTTTGTCTTATACTGATCAAATTCTTGGACCAAAATTTGGTTGTAGCCTGAGTAACCATCCAAGAAAGAAAACCTTTCTGACCCACTAAATATTTGTAAAATATTCTCCATGGAGGGGATGGGATAATGATCCTTTAGGAATTTTTTATTTATGTCTATAAAATCTACACAAATTCATGTTTCCCCATTCTTTTTTTCTAACAAGAGCAATATTTGCAACCCATGGAGAATGCTTGATGGGAAAAATTATTCTAGCCTCAATCAATTTGGCCAACTCCTTTCTCATCAAAGGCTCAATCTTAGGATTTATAAGCCTTTTTTTTTTCCTTATGGGTTTTGAATCTAGATCTAATTCAATAGTATTTTGGAAAAGGCTTGGGTCAAAATCCTTTAGGTCTTCATAAGTCCAAGCAACTACATCATTGTATCTATTGCAAAGGTCTATGAAAACATCATGTTCAGCAATAGAGCATACATTTCCCAAGTTTAGATACTTTCCCTCTAAAATTTCAATTGGATTAAAGTAATCCTCCTTTATATCTAAGTTCATCCTTTTTTTCTTTAACTGGTCATTAGGGTTGAAAATACCTTCAAGGGTGATTAGACCGTTTGGTAGCTTGTTGCCACTCAACTGCACAATTTGATCACCATATAGATTTTGTAGCCTATACTAATTTCCTTTAGAAAATTCTAGCTCATCTTGAAAAAAAATCACTATCTGTTTGATGGGGTCATTATAATCCTCATCATTTAATTTATCAATCCAAGTCAGTGTCCATGGTTGTCTGCAAGAGAGAAAGTAGAAAACTTGCTTGACAATCTATTCTACAGTTTATTCTACTTGCATAAAATAAATCCTATTTGCATGAAAGGAAACTAATATAAGGAACACTTTCATGAATTGAAAAGACTAAACTACTTCACAATTTCTAGAAATGAAAAGCTTTCTTGGATTCAAATTTAATCTAGAAATTTGGAATTACATTGCCAGTAAATGAAACTAGATCTACCGTATTTCCTCAGGCTGAAACAAGCCTTTCTAATCCCCTCCCTTTGATAAAATGATTACATTGTATTCATATAATTCATATTATATATCTATCCAACCAATCCACTAAGAATTTGGATCCAAGATCCTATTTTTGAGGGGTCATTTACAAAACTTTAAGAAAATTGAAGTTGTTGTCCTCCATCACGCCACTACTATCTGTCATTTCTAATGCATACTACTCCTTCCTTGATACAAATCATGCCAAATTATCAAAAAAAAAATTATATCTTCAAATATACTTTCCAGATCATTTTGAATTTTTGAATTTGGTTGAGAAACGAGGATATATCTTTGTTTTACTAAGACTATGTTTTTCACAATTTCTGCACGCCTAATTTTTAGGAAGTCTTCAAATTTGAATGTGAATGAAATAATTATTCTTCAATTCAGTTGACCAAATCATTGATTCTTAGCATGAAAAACATGCTATAATCATGCAACAACATTTGAGTGATGTGGTAACTTGAGTTATCTTTGGTAGAAGAAAGAAGTGTGAAATTTAATAACTATGAGAGATCTTTGAACTCAACATGAAACAAATACTCATCCCATTAATTTAGGAATGATTGATTCTCCATGATTTTGCATGAATGTAGGAGTGCACTGGGATTCTTCTCTATCTTTTCATTACTTCTTCAAAGCCTTCTAAATCTTTCAAGAGCTAACTACTTCAAGTGTCTAGAGCTCTTTGATGCAAGTGTCTATGAAACTCCTTACCATGAGTTATTTAATAACTCATTTATCTGCATTATATCATCATAAAAAATTCATGGAGACATATTAGAGGCAATTTGGATCACATTTAATTACTAAAAATAAATCAAACATTTACTTTATATTTTACTTTAAACAAGCTAAAGAACTTTCAATCATTATTCAAATCCATTTTAACACTAATGCATTAGGAAGAAACAAATGATTTTCTTTGATAAAATATGAGACAATATATGGTCTCATCACTATTGTTCACTATCAAATACTTTCCAGTGATCTTGATTATCTAGAACAATAGGCCTCACTACAATTCTAATATGTTGCTCCTTTTTACTTGCAATATGTGTTGGTATGTCAAACTGAGCACCAACTACTGCAAGTCTATCAACATGTTTATTTTGATCTCTCAGAATTATTTGGATGTTAAAACCTTCAAAGTCCTCAATTAAATCCCTAACCCTATGCTTGTAGGATTTTAGCAGATTATTCTTGGTTGAGCTTTGAGTTCAAACTTGATGAACAACCAATTCACTATCACCAAAAACCTATAACAATTTGAATTTTTTTTTGTGCAAGTTGGAGACCTTGGATGAGTGCTTCATACTCAACCACATTGTAAGTGCAACTAAATTGAAGCTTGAAAAATAAATAATACTTTTCCCTGCTCAGAGATACTAGCATAACACCAGCACCAACACCATTTATGATCCTAGAACAATAAAAGAACATCTACCACAATCCCCCTATATCCTCTTGAGCTTTTATGAGATTGGAGATGTGATCATTCTCCTCATGAATGAATTACGTGCCAAGAACAATCTCCTCTACCTCAACAATAGTAAATGGATCAAAATGTAAAGCATTGCCCCATTCATCCAATAAAAACAATTAGGTACCTCCTCTATAGTATTTGAAATATCATGAACATAACACTCCTCCTTTTGATCATGCAATGTACAGTTCATGTTTATTGGACTAGGAGTGTAAGGTTCTAGATGATATTTTTCTATGGGCTCATATTTGATGGTTGCTTTAGTGCCATATCTAGTTATAAATAGCAAGTGAGACTAATCAAATAATAAGTACCCACCTATCTTAGTAGTGAAATCTCTAGATAAGCAAATGGAAAAATGAACAAGGAGGTCTATGAATAAAATGTATTGCAACACGTCACATCCAGGACATGCATGCAAGGACAATTTTAAATTCTTAAATACGCCCACTATATTGACAACAATATCATCCAATTGTAAAAAAATTATAGCCATCGATTCATAGTTGATACCAAGCATGTCAGTAATTCTCTTAGGTATGACTGGACTACTTACCCCTAAGTCTATCATACAATTATGCACTATATGATTTCCAATAATTAGAGAAAGATAGAAGGGAGGCGGCTTACTAATTTTTCTCGGATTCCCTTCCTCTTTAGGTTGCACCAGGATGATTGATGGAGTAGTCCGATCTTTTTCTTATACATCATCTGTTTGTTTATGCTCCTTTAAATCCTATTGTAGAAAATCCCTTTGTTAAGGGATAGATAGAGCCTCCCACATAGTAACATTCATATTGGATTTCTTCATTTGCTCCATTATGTTGAAAGGAATCTGACTGGATTTAGAAGGAACCTTTGGAATAAGGTTTATTCTTGTTTCTTGTGTGATCTTAGGCTACTCCACCACTTGTTTAGGTTTATTAACAAGTTGATTTGATTGTGGAACCTATATTGTTCTACTTTTTGGCCCAGCATTTACAACATTTTGAGATGGCTGGGAAGACAATAGTTTCCCAACCATGGAAGATGCACCACCTCCATTGCTCTTTTCTTTGATCTTGTATTATGTGTTATTGCACCAGTATCCACTTGATTTACACTACATAAATCCTCTTGATCCAAAATGGAAAATGAGGAGTCTTCACTTGTATGATTTTGATTATTAGCAGCTATTTGGTTCATGCCAATTTACTACTCGAACTAGAGGTATTTTTTTGAGCTACCAAAGTTTGCACAAACTCTCCATTTTCACAAGCATTTTGATTATGAGATTTTTCACAAGGGTAACACCATTCCTGCTCCTAGGCTAGATTATTTTGCACTGGGACTGAAGACTTAGAATTTTTGGTAGGAGGTGTATGCATGTTATTCAAAGGCTTAGCATGATTCCATTGATTTTTCCTTGATAAGGTTGCTTATTTTTTTGATAACCCTGATTTTGAGGCCGATAAGGCCTATTGTTTTGAGCTTGTTGCCTCTTCATTAATACTAATGCATTATTCATACTTCGGAGTAAGGTGCCCCAATCTTCTGGAAGTGCAACAAAAGTAGAAGGTTGGTTTATGGGAACCACTGCAGTAGGATCCATTGGGATCAGTGCCACTATTAGCTATGAAGGAAGCTCTAGAAATAAAGGCATTGGTGGCCTAGGAGCTATCTTCTTAGCTTGAATTAAAAAAAAATGCCCTTATGGAAACATCATATGCATCTAGTAAGGTGTAACCTCCCATTGATTGAATCATAACAACTATATCACTATTAAGAGCTCTTAAGAAATATAGGAAAGCATGCTCAAGAGAAGCTTTCACCAAGGTAGGGATTCTATCCCAAGTATTTTGGAATTTTTAATTGAAATCACTCACGAATTCATGAGTTTCTCTTTAGATTGTTGTCAGTTGTTCTACTAGGGATAGATGGTCACTTTTATCTTCAAAATGCTTGCATAAATTATCCCCTAATTCATCCTAGTTGTGAATGGTGTTAGGTGGAAGACATCTATACCACTATAATGCTTTTCCTTTCAAGGAAGTGGCAAGTAATCTAACAACCACATTGTCTTATGTTACATCATGCACCAAGCATATGTTTGCCACATCTATGATGTGTTTTGTTGGAGCTGAAGATGTTTTAGAAATAAAATGGGGAATACTTTTGAGGGAAATGATTGGTATATCATCCTTTTAGACAAAAATTAAGGGGTTTCCACTAGTAAAAGACACAAAAGGTTGATTTCTAGGTAAATCCATATGGAATAAATTTTTGTTTGTATGAGCATCAAGTGTCCTAGTTTGAAATAATCTACCCACAAGTGGCATAGATAGGGATCTAAGAGGACTTATACTCCTATTTATTATTATAGGTGACAAATATTTTCTATTTCTTCTTCTAGAATTAGAAAATGAGAGCTAGATGTATTTGAAATTACCTCTAGAAGATGCTCTTGTTTGGATTCTTGGCATGAATGTGCAGGTCTAATCATGAACCAAGAGTTCTAGGTAGAAGTAGGGTCACCAATTCATATGTAGATTCCTCCCTTGACAACAGAGTTCTCAGGTACTTGTTTGAGAGCCTTTTCAAGGCTAGAATGTTGAGAGCAACACCACTCTTTCAAAAAAATGAAATGAAATTTCTTTCTTGTCCCATCGGGTGTGCCAAAAACTATTTTCAAGGATGGTGGGGAGAACTTGCACTGCTTGAACTAGTAGATTTGTCACAAATTCACCATGGTGTTGGATAAATATCTCTTTAAGGCTAAAAATATTGAGAGTAACAACACTCTCTCAACAAGATGAAATAAAGTTCATCAAACTGGTCCCACTGAGCGTGCCAAAAATTATTGTCACATAAAACCTTACCCTACTAAACAAGAGTTCATTGTTCTAATGACACAATGGAAACAACCTCAGGGTTGTGTGACCTTGCACAAATGAGGTTGAATCTCTAGAGGAAATTGACTTCCTCTTCTAAAGTAAGTGCAAATGTGTTGGTCTAACCCAACACATGAAACCTACATATCCTAATCTAACAAATCATAGAGAAAAAGGGGATAGAAGGAAAACATGAAAATGAAAGAAGGTGATGCACCAAGGTAGAATGTATTCTTCCTACTTCTAAATAGCATAACATATCAACAAAATAGCCAAAACATACACTCAACCATGAAGTTAAGATGATTTTCACTCAAAAATGCAAGAGACACAATGATAATAGCTAAATTTTATTAACATAAAATAATAGAAGAAATCCTTACAATGGAAAAATGCAAATAATGTAGTGTCTACAATAGAAAAACCCTAGAGAAGCTAGAGGAGGATCCCCCAAAAAATATACAAGTTTTTCCTTTATAGTTCAGGCATAACTTAGATGAACAATAACTAACCCTAACCCAACTAGGGTCACAAATCTAATCAAAGAAACCCTAAGATATATTCAAGAAATTTGTGCCTAGATCAAGCATGGTCAACATACCTACTGTGAAAATCGTGCCAAAAGGATCCTGGAGAAAATAAAACCATCACACCATCCACCCTACCACAAATATTTTTTTGAAAAAGGCATCCAAAATTCCCTTGAAATTAGGGAAATAGGTAGGCGAATGGTCAGAAAGAACAAGCAACAATAATGAATTGGAATGGTGCCCACAAATCCACCAGCAGAAGTCACCAAAATGCATTAAAATTTTCTTTGAAACCCTAAAAGTCAAGCTCGTCTAGGAGTAGTTGTGCATTAATGGTGTTGGTGAAGAAAATTGTGTCATTTCATGGATCGTTGGGGCGTTGGGCCCAAAAATCACCTTTTAGAATCTTATGAATTAAATGGTTTTAGTCCCCGAAAAATGTATCTTTGTCAAGGATCGAGCTTCAGGTCTACCTTGTTTTATCTTCATTGAACATCAAAATTTAGCATTGAACCATTGGAGATCGAGTGTTGGGCCATCGGATTTTGGGAGTTGGACCTTCAGCTTACTACATACCAAAAGAAGAAACTAGGGGAAATCACAACCACCAAACAAGAGCTTTTCGAACATCAGGGGTTAGAAAGTTGGGCTACTAGATGTCAGTCTATAGTGAAACTAAAGAAGTTAAAGGTGAAGGCTAAAGACCGAACCCTGAATCTTCTTACTTAGACGAATTTAGATCGGTGAAGGAATGGAAGGCGAGAAAGGGGAAGGCTGATGGATGAAACCCAAAACCTAGTTGAAGGGTAGGAAATGAGATCAGGGATGTGGAAGCATGGAAGAGGGTGGAGGGAAGACCAACCCTTGAATCCTATAAATTTGACACAGACAAATTTTGAGAAAATCCGATGCGAGCTTCGATGGTCAGAGGATTACCTTAAGAGATCGATAGAAGGTAACGAGGAAGAGCGAAGGCTAAAGGATGATGGAAGAAAAGGGAAGGAAGGGGAGAAGGATAAATCAAGCATGAAGGTAAGTAGGTAAGGGAAAATATGAAAACTTGAAATTTTGAGACTTAGCTAAATTTGGAACACTTCAAGGGAAAAACGTGCAAGATGACCTATGGAAGATAACTTAAATTAGATATCAGTGATAGGTCATCAAAAGGGGGCATGAAATGATAACAATTCCTTTCAATGACACCTGGTTACCTATATCGTCTAAGAAATCTACAATTTTAACATGGAAATCCACTTTTTCTTTATGTTTCCATAGCCAATTCATCCCTAAGATGACATCATAGGAACCTAAGGGAGCTACGTACAAATTCACCTCCATAGAGAAACTTGTAAGTTCAACCCTTGCTTTGAATAGACATTGATTTACTTAAGCTCTTGTTTAGTTTTCGTATTCAACAATCCAATATTTTTCCATAAAACCAACCCTTCTAGATATTTGAATTGCTATTCTAGGAGAAATAAAAAAATTTATGGCACTAGTATCTATTAAAATTGAGATGGGAGTGCCAAAAAAAGTACCTGAGACTTCTACCAAAGTAATTTGGTACTCTGTTATCTGATTGTCTACTGTGGCATGGATCCTTTGCTAGAATGCAACTTGTTGTGAAGGAAGAGGGTTCCCACATGGTTGTGACCCTATTGGCTTGTTAGGGCATTGACTAGCAAAGTGGTCACTCCCACATGTAAAAAATCCTTTCACTGGTCTCCTCTTTTTTGTAGGTCTTCCAAAGTTACTAACATTCCCACTAGAATTGTTGTTGAAGTTGTTACAATTGTTGTTGCTTCCTCTCCAATCCCTTCTTGGTTCATTCCAATTTTTCTAGGGTCCCTTGTCCCCTTCTAAAAATTTTTCCCTTCACTAAGACTCTTTGAAATCTTGATTGGCCTGCATCAAATTGAACTTCTTTCTATTCATTTCTTGGTAGTTTGAAATAGACTTAAACTTTTGTTCCTGCTTAATGGCTTTTTCATACACCAAGTCCATGGTAGTAGGACCATGCATGTCTAATTCACCACCTATTTGGGCATTGAGACCCATGATAAACTTCCTTATTCAAAATTGCACATCCTTTTGGTACATGGGTACGTATCTCAGGAGGTGAGTGAAATTTTTCCAATAGTCATTCATCATAGAATCTCCTTGCTTCATATTCTAAAAATCAATGAGATTTTGATCGTAGAAGAGTTGTGATAGCTAGCATTTTTGGAAAATATCTATGAATTCACTCCATTTCAGCCTCAAGAAACTAATTCCAAGCTCCATCTTCTTATTCATCCACCAATTGGACACTTCACTAGCCAACTGAAAAATCTCCCCAAATAACTTTAGTGACTTTGGAGTAATTCCTAATCTCAAAGTACTTTTCCATATTTGTAAACTATGCCTCAAATGCATCCCCAACAACACAACCTTCAAACTTTGGAGGCGTGATCTTTCTCATGTCATGGGATAGCTCATTTTCTAGTCATTTCCTTTTAGTTCCATCTGATCTTAACTATGACTCCTCGTCCTCATGTTCACTAGAATGGATGTGATCATGAGAATTTTCCCCTTCTTCTTCATTGTTAATACTTCTTCATCTTTATTTGAAACTTCTTGTTCCTCTCTTTCTTTTCCCCTTACCTCCTCGAGGTTTCCTATCCTTTCTCTTGTTTCATTCATTATAGGACCAAGATGCAGTCCAACTTAGCTTCAACATTCTTAATACCTTGACCTACTTCTTGACTTCCTCCAATGTTAGTTTGTGTCTTAACCATTTTTCCCAAGAATAGTTATACTTGGAGGTTTCATTAAATTAGATCTAATAAAGTTTACTTAATGTTCAAAAAAAATTTAAAAGAACAACCATCATGTAAGGAGTTCCATAAAGAACTTATACACAATTTTTTCCAAAAACATGTTTTCATTAAGATTAAAAAGGATTTCAATATCCTCGAGTTTATGTGGAATGACTATTTAGATATTCTAAGGGAGAGTATCCATTAGATTCACTTTCTGATACATAACTATTTGGGGTATACCCCTCATATTTTTGCTCATATACTTTGTCAAAAGGAAAATATCCCTTAAACCTATCCTCAAATACATAGTTTCGGGGAACATACTCCTTCGATTCGCCCCTTGAGGCTATTGCAATAACTTCTACCATAGGAAGAATATGAGGGTACCTAAATATCATTACTGGACTAGCACTAGATTTAGAGGGCATATCCCTAGAAAGTGTTAAAGAGTCTGACTTGGCCAATGAGACAAAAGGTAAAAGGTTGAAGTTGAAAGCCTTTCTCATCCTTCTTTTCTCTTGAATAATTTGTGAAAGGGAATGACTAATAGTATTAGTGTCACTTAGCCAAATGGAATTGTCATGATTGGTTGCCTCTATGGTTTGAACAAGGGATTCTTTTTCCTTCTTGGCCCTCAGGTAGTGCTCATTATTGATCAATGACTTTCTTGCAGTCATCCTGGGATGCACCATCCTAGCCTAGAATTTCTAAACATTAGACTCATATAATGTTGGATTGGAAACATAGTGAGCACATAGGTTCCAAAGCTAAACCTGGTAGCTCTAATACCATGTGTAACATGCCCATTGTTCTACCTAGTAATTTTACTATGTTATACCCACAAGTGAATAGACTATGCATGTCTAACATTAAAGAGCGATAAAAAAATTCCTTTGAATAATAAATGCACATTTGAAACATAAAATTTTCAAACTTTTCCATTTTCATACTAAAGAATTACTTTCATTAATAAAAGTAATGATGTTACATAATCTCAATATGATATTTCTCATTTACAATTTCCATAAAGATGGATACAAGTTTACATACATAGCTTCAAGAAGCTTATTGAATATAGAAAGTACAAATGGTTCATAATATCCTCATCAAATCTTGGCCGCCAACTGCGTGATGAGAAGCATCACTCAAGCATTTTTCTGCCAACCACGGTCTTACTGCAGTCCCCATCACATCTTCCAAACTAGTAAGATGGCCCTACCCTTCAACAAAAATATTATTTTGGAAACCTCATAACCCTAGCCTTTTTTGAGCATGGTGTTGTGTCCTACATATCTAGAGCTACCATACATTGGCTACAATCTACATGTATGAAATTCTGAGCCTAGCATGTAAACTTGGATCACAGTGAACTGATAGTGTAAATAGTGTAAATAGTGGCTACTTACACTACTTTGGCCAAAGAATTCATCACCCACTATTTTGAGTGAGAGTCATCTAAATCACCCACCTGATGAAGTTCATTGAAATCCTCATCATTTAATTATAAATTTCAATCCAAGGTGGTGTCCATGGCAATATGCAAGAGGGAGAAGAAATCATTTGCATGACATTAAATTTTTCTATAAATAGAATTGAAAGGAAATGCATGAAAGAAATTGTTGGAAAAAAATCTAATCTAAGAGTTGGTAAATGAAAGTGTTGGAATGAAATCTATCTTAAGAAGCATTCAAAGAGAAATTATAAAAATGTAAATAACAAGGAATGGAAAGATTGCTGAAAAATAAACTATGAAATGAAAACTACAAACAACTACACTACTGCTGCTAAAAACTAAACTCTATTATTTTATATAAATCTTCCCTATTTGATTCCCTGATTACAATGAATTTATAGAATTATAAAAGATGATTCTTATAGTTGTGCAACAGCTTGCTAGAAGATAGGAACATGTGTTAAGGGAAAAAGATAATTCTTTTATTCATCTTGCTGAGTCAATCTTCTTTAGTCATCCAAAACAAATATGCCTATTTTTTAGCCCCTTAAAAAGCTCCAAAAATATATTTGAATTTTGAAAAATTCATGGCCTTCCTTTATGTATCATTAAATCTCATAAAACAACTCCTAAATGCTTGCAAAAAGGTTCAAACTGCCCAAAATTATCTCCTAGATATGCTCCATTTGTTTGCACAACCCAACAACCTACCTTAAATTCTTTGAATTTTCCCTAGATGCTTTCAACTATTGTCCCTTAACTTCTCATAGAATCCCAAACTGTTCAACCCCTTCATAAATGCTATCATAGTTATCCTTCACTTAGATCCTTCTTTAGCTCCAGAAATTCTGAAGCATGAAAGAAAAGTTTTGGAGCATCAGACTGGTGAATTTTTCTCTCAAACCACAAACTGGGTTTTTGTTAAAGTTAATAATTTTTTATCCAAAAATCTCAAGAACCCAGATTGCAATTTTCAAGATATTATGAAATATTGACTGCTCCAACTGAAAATCTCTTACTTTCCCCACCATGCTCAGTCTTGATAAACTTCATAACTAAGAAAAATGCATGTTTTTATTTAGGTAATAGATGAAACATTTTTTTTATCTCATCACCACCTTCCTAGCTCGATTTGGTTTTTAACCATTCATACTCTATATATAGGTTACCCCCTTTCCCATGGATCAAACTAACCCTAAGAATAGCTCACTAACAACTCATAATCAAAATGAATTTACTACCAAAGTGATTATAGCATCTTCTTACTTTATTCTACATACATCTAGTATAGACAACCTACATATAGTGATGACAACTATGTATAGTACAAATACATTGCATTCATACAAAATCCCATATATAGGGTACACACATCTATATACATATAAACCAATATGATAGGTTTCTCCAACATAATAAACAACCAAGAAACATGTAAGCATGTACAAGCATCACAACATACTCAAAACCATTCCGTTCGATCATAGTAATCAAAATTACTTAATCTTTCCAACATAAATGACAAAGGTATACAAATTAGCATGCCTATATAAAAGCTCCAATTGATTAATCTCCCTTTCTAGCTCAATTCCTCAAGTCCACTTGCTACTTCCTCTAGGATCAACTTAATTCCCACTTCTAGCCTCTCACTAATTCTCTCAACAATCACAAATGAAAAATAGCAAAACAACTTTTTAACTATCAAGCTCTCAACTCACTAGCACAAAAAATACAACATAATAACAAGGTAATCAGATTGATAAGTGTAGCAAATGGTAGAATGAGCACATCTATATACACTAAAATGTGAGCAACCAAAGGCTACAAACAAGCTAATACTTTTGCCACCTTTCTATCCCCATGTAATGACTCATCAAACTAACTTATAGGTTTGCAACACATAACAATCCTCACCTCTCAAATGGTTGAGTTGACTTGTTTCAAGGGACAACAAGACTCTTTACTCAATCAAATGAACAACAAGCTTATTAGAAAGTTTCCTATTTGGTTTTCAAATTGAATTCCTTCTTATATTTCTGCCAAGTTTACATTGGCTAAGTCTCATGGCTATGATATTGCTTTTATAGAATTAGCACAGTAAAAATAATTCTTACACATTCCATATACTTCTACATTGGTGCCACATTTCATATATTGGTACCATTTAAGATAGTGTGGTTTAGACTATTTCTACATTATTAAAAATTGCATTCACTTCCTTTTGCAATGTATACATAGCACTTCTTATTTCATACGTGCCTCATAGTCTTTAGTTGACTTTTTCATTTGTTTACTTTATGCACAAGTTTATTCTATGCAATGGATTAACAAGGCAACACTATATGTGCCTATGTTTTATTTAAAAAACTTCACTATTACCAACCTTAGTGCTATGTATTGTGCTTTGTAAATACCTCAAAAGATTATCATTTATATTATATATGTATGTATTTATCCTTCATCATATATATACTTATATATTAAAATATAATCATGATTATCACATGCATCAATTTCCAATAAATATATATATTAACATATCACACACACACAAATATATGTGTGTGTGTGTGTGTCATCTTAGTCCAATCGGTATTTCCATGCATATGGGTAATCCAACCATAAGCATGTGTAGGAAAGTCTACCTATGTATACTCATGTATGTATTCACTCACATCTACGAGTTTATTGTGGACATGCACATATATACATTTTATGCATATATCTCATCAACATAACAATAAGCACACAAGGACTTCCACTTGACATAAGACAATCACATTCCTCAATCACAACATTCATAGGACAAGATCATAACCCTACACAACATTCACATCCAAACCAAAGATCACTTTCCTTTTCCCCAACTGACTTGACTCAATATAGACCAACTAGGGTGTGAGTGTGTGTATGCTTAGTTAGGCTCATTAAGGGTTACTAGACCAAGTTCTTCTCCTAAGTGATACTTCCCCTCTCTTCCAGAGGTTCAAAACTGTTCTTGCATTCAGCTTAGTACATCATAACAGTAGTTAGTTGATAACAATACATTCATAGTCATCATATATATTTCATAGTCATAATCATTATAAAACATCAAATTTCATCAATCATTCATTCATCATATTTCCATTCAAGATTCATAAAACACATTCATATATTCAAGCAATTTAACTAAACAAGGTAATATTAAATAGGTAATAACACATGAGGTGTAACATTGAGCCTCTCTTTTATACATTTGTAGAGAAGCCAAAGATGTATTTTAGATTTCCATTCATATACATAAGATTTATGAAGATCCTTGTTACCCATGATACAAAAATAGACCATTCCATCAAGGATGTTTTGGGAGTGGATCTAGAGATGAACATATGGATTCATGTTAATTATGATGTAGCTTCCATGTTTCTCTTAAATATTTTTATGATGGTTGCTAATAAGGAGGTGGTAAGTTACAGATGACAATATTTTTTGGGTTGGATTAAGTGGTTGTTTAGAAGTGGAATTGGATTTTGTAAATGGGTTTCCTAACCCCTCTATGAATTCTTAGAATGAAATATAGATGCATTGTGTACATACCTTTCTTCAAGGATATGGAAAGATATTTTTTTGCACTAGTACAACATATTGAGAAGCTTCGAACACTAGTAGTGGAAGGTGAAGTTGATGGATATTTTAAATCTTTTAATTTCTCTAATATTTTAAGAGTAGTTATCACCATTTATACATAACAAGACCACAATTTATGTCAAGGGTTAGAATGGTAATGAAGTATTTGATAAGGATTTTTAATCTCGAGTGACAAGGTTCTATTGGATATATGTTTACTACTAAACTATCTAGGTAAACTAATTTCAGGGTTAATTCTATGGTTTTCTAAGTTCTAGTTAATTGGCTAATATCAATTTCCCTATTTTTTCTATATCATGGGGATTGCTAGGATTTTAATTTTTTTATTAATGGTGGTAGTTTCACCTTGGATTGGTTATGTGGATATATTTGTATGGTAAAAAAAACTATATTATCTTTTTCAAATTAATATAAAGGGTGAGGGATCCAACTCTCTTGTTTACTCATATTTTTGTGTGTATATTTATTTATTTTTTTAAAAGAATCTATTTTTCTATATAAAAATTGGGTAAGTACAACCCTCCATAAGTCATGATAATAGCCTAGGATAGGTTACAACTCATCCATAGGGATCCATGAGATCTCCCTCAAAGGGGAGATCATTTGTATTATATCCTCATGGAGATGCAAGCTCTACAACCTCACCACTTGGGAGATTCATGGGTCACATAGGGGGTACACAACCAAAATATGCATTTAGACTTTGTCACTTCAACTTGTAAAAGAATTAACATTTAAAATAAAGTTTCAAACCCTTGATGGAAATTAAAAATAATAATTAAAAATAGTTTTAGAAACTTCCTATTCTCTCTTTATCATCCCCTTCTTTAACTTGTGATATAAACTATTGCAAGGTGTGCCCTTGGCCTCCTTGTGTTGTGTATCACATCACTTAGTTTCATGACATGGCTTAACCACCTCCCATGGATTCATTAACTTTGGCAGTTGTATTAGGAATTAATAGGTCAATCTTTTGGTGTAATGGAAATTGTTTATGCAAAAATTGTTATCATAGCCTGGCTCACAGGTTCAAACCCCTCACTTGCACTAGGGGGATTGTTTCAAGGTGTTTTCCCTTGGTCTCCTTGTGTTGTGAAACTCAACACTTAGGTTCATGAGATGGATTAACCACCTCCCATGGATTCATTAACTCTGGCGGTTGTATCAGGCATTAACAGGTTGATCTTTTGGGGTAACGTTAATCGTCTTTGCAACATAAACAATGAAAAATGAAAAAAACAATTTAAAATTTTTTGAGAAAGAGAAAAAAAAGATAAATAACAAAGGCTAAGATTACATCTAACAATAAGATCTAATATCTAAGTATAAGAAAATAAATAATAAATTTGAGAGGAGCATGGAGAGAGACAATGCATGGAAAATCATCCCTTTTCTTTCTCACTCTCTCCTTTCTTAGCCATTAACGAGAAAACTAAGGGTTTTCCCTTGAGTGAGTAGTCCTTGTATAATCATAAGGATTCTTAAGGGAAGTAATGTGTTTCCTTAGATCTAATGGTGGAGGATAAAATCATCCACTTAATGAGATTCAATCCACCATTTATATTTGAATTATAGATTCTTCTCAAATAACTTAAGTTGGGGGTCTTAAGTCATAGGAAGGGGTCCCTCACTAGAGACCCCAACTTAAGTTTAGAACCCTTATACATTTTATAAATAAAATATTTTTTTAACTTAAGAAGATGATTTATTATATGTGTATTGTACCATATAAATAATTAAAATTAACAACACTTTTACCCTTCCCCTTGGGATATCCAAGTGATTTGTGGTTTAGCTAGTTGAACCATATGTGTGTGTACATATACACACATATGTATACACACACATGTATATAAATTTAATTAAATCATTTAAATTAAAAAATATGCTCTTAATAAATATATTTTAGGGTTTTTTTGGTAGGCATTAAAAAATATTTTTTATTCAATTGTGAGGTGGGACCATGATCTATTAAAATATTTTTTCATGATATATCTACTTTTTTCATTAGCATGTGGTAAGGATAGGGTGAACTAGAGTACGTCATCAATGGAGTTGGTATAGAAATTGGTCCAATGGGGACCAAATAAGTCCATTTGGAACATGTAGTATTATGCATGTTGACAACCAATCCAATGTCATTTTATTATGGTTTTTTGGTGCTTATGTCGATCCTTTTTTTTGGTTCATAAATTTGTTCCTTTCCTAATCTGAAGCCTCTCATTTGTTGCCTTGGTCGACTTTCTTATTTTGCATTCATGGTAGATTGGTTTGTTAAATTTTGTGTGAATATCAAAGATGTTTATGTCTATACCTTCAATGTTATATTTTACCTTTGAGTTATTAGTGATGATCAAATTCCATTTAATTGGTTCATTTATTTATATTCACTCAAAAATTACCAATTATTTGTCGATCTATGAACTAGCTTGATAGGAAAAAATCTCATCAACCAATCTACTACAAAAGTATTTGTCATTGGCATGGATGTGTTGAGCTTGGAATTCTCCTCAAAGGCATGATTATGTGAATGGATTTCATTGGGAATTTAGTGCAACTAAGTTTGTATCAAAAATTACAAGTAATAGAGTGGAGAAAGTCAGAGTGATGTATCATGATTTGATAAATTTCAATATATTGGTAGATCAAGTGGTAGTCAATCTAAGTTGTGGATTATGTATGAGTATTTTCAACTTCTATATATCCATAGATTGCACCAAAAGACACATTTTTCTATTTATATATCTACCACAACCATTTATCTTAGAGATAAGTTGATCTCCACTATTTATTTTGAAGGCATGAAATAGAAATTCAAACAATTATAATGTATCCATATGTATCAATACTGTTATATTTGTAGATCTATGAATTAAAATATAAAGAATATTTAACATCTACATATGTATTTAATGTGATCTTCAAGACAAGTTGATATGCACCATTGATGGTGGTTGTGTTGTGCCTTACACACACCTCATTAAAATGAAGACCCCCCTTTCTTTTATTTGGTTTTCTTATTTTAGGTTAGTGTTCTTTAGATTATATTTTACTTTTAGATAGGTGCTTCTTTTGTTTTTGACATACTGGTTATGTTCATATTTCAACCTTTTTGTGGGAGTGTGGATATTTGAGGGTTGTCTGGGTACTATCATTTCTCTACAAGTTTTTATTTGTGTGGATCGAATCTCAACTCAAACATAGTCATGTGGTATTCATTTTTCTACAAGGCTGTGGAGATGTCATTTTTTTACAAACCAAGTGAATGCATGTCACTCTATCATCTGCAACACATTTATGGTGTTTGGTGGTGAATTTTTATATGCATTGGGTTTAGTTTTGGTGCCATTTGAGAATATTTTCAAGATCGTGGCATGTTGTGGTGTTCTTGGAAACTAGAGTACCCTTGTTATTTGCGAGTTGCATTCCTTTTGAGCATTCATCTCTAGGTTTTGTTACATTTCCAAGTATTTAATTAGGATTTTTCCTGATCTTCATTTCAAATATCAAGTGGTTGCATGGTTAGCTAAATGAATTATTAGGAATATAGGGCACATTTAATAAGTTGTTTCATTTGAAATCCATGCATAGATGTTGTCTCTTTTTAATTTTTGGTGAGTATAGTATAAATATTGGTGGAGGTATTGTGAATTGTCAAATTTCTCTTGGTTGCTAGGGTAGTCTATGTTGTTTGATTATCTCTTGACCTAGATCCACAACTTCCAATATGGGGATGGTATTTGTGGGATATTTCAAGGTTGCTCTTTCCTTTACATGAAGTTAGTTTACTTGTGGTTGTTATGTCCTTGTGCAATTATTATGGTATTATTATTATTATGTAGATTTCAAGATGGTTTAGATCTATCTGTGTCCCTGTCATTTTTTACATTGGCCTTAGTTGATGAGTTTTTTTTAAACTTTGTCTAAGGGTATCATAGTCATTCAAACTTGTTTCAATTTCTCATAGAGGGGGAATTATCCTCATCTCTTTTCACTTCTATGGAGTTTTCATATGCACTGAAATTAAGAGTAGCATCCTTCTTCTCACAAGGTTTTGTGGAGGTCATTTATCCAAAGGTTCATTTTTATATAGGGTTATATCTCCCTCATTTCTATACAATTAAGTTAAAATAGTTGTTTA
Organism: Sequoia sempervirens; assembly: GCA_007258455.2. Taxonomy (NCBI): domain Eukaryota; kingdom Viridiplantae; phylum Streptophyta; class Pinopsida; order Cupressales; family Cupressaceae; genus Sequoia; species Sequoia sempervirens. The sequence continues at coordinate 143,229 of VDFB02353692.1, forward strand.
GAATAAGGTAATTGTATTATGTTTTTGTAATCTCTGCAAGGTTGTGAGTGTATGGTTTCTCTGCAAGTTCTTTCCCCCCTCAAATCTCCATAATGGAATGGTGCTTATTAAATTTATGACTTTTGTAAGAAGATTGTTTTGGTTCTTTTTAATTCTTTGGGTGATATTTATGCATTATTGTTATGGGTCTTTAAGATTACTTAATTATGTATGAAGAATGATGTAATTGCACTTGAATATAGGAATATTGTCAAATTATTTATTAAGGATTTTGTGTAGAGTTAAATGGCCAAAGTAGCCCAAATGAAGTATGATTTCAAAGGTGAGTATCCAGAAAAAATGATCAACTCAAAATGAAGGTTTGTGGGTGAGATAGATCTAGGTCATATTTACATAGATTACTTCAAAAAAAGTATGTTTGGGAGTAATCCAACTCCCAATGCAAGGAAAATAATACAAAATGGGATTTCCCAGGTGGTTGGTTTCCCTACTTCAATCCAGTGTGTTGATTTGATTATGGAATGCAAAAAGCACTATTATGAGGAACCCAAAAAAATTATATCAATAGATGGGAGGGTATTGACAAATTTATCTAGTGCCATCATCACTAAAACCTTTGGAATTCCAATTTTATCAACTATTTCTCTAAGTACTAAGGATAATGCCCTGTTAATGTTCAACCAAGGAATGAAACAATGTATGAAGATAATAAATTATTTTTGGATGAAGACTCCTAAGTCATCAGCTATAAAACTACCCAAATTTTTATAAAGAAGTGACTTCATCCACAAATTAAATGATTTGGTGATATTGTTGAGGAGGGTGATGGGAATTGACTTAGCATCTACTTTCAAGAATTGGATGTTTTACTATGAAGGGGAACCAAGAATTTTCATTGGGCACAACTTATTGGTGACAATATCCACTATTGGTTCTCTATGGTGAGTGAAACTAGGGTCTTCCACATGAATTCTTATATTGTCTACACATTTCCCAAGAATTTTAGATATCATGGGTTGACATGCCTAGGTCTAATGGGAAACAATCCTAATCAACACAAGGTATATGATTTCTACCCTCAACTCTAGATGCACAATGCAATGAATCACTACAAGAGGGTGATTGATTCCTTCATTACGTTTATTGTGAGAACACTACAAGGAGATCTCAATAGAAGGATCTCCTTCGCTACTATGGACCCAATTCAAAGATTTGGTTACTAGTTTATTCAATTCCCAAAATTAACTTGCCTCGGGATGGAGGGATTCTCTATGACACCCTATAGATTTCCTAAGTACCTAAATGGAAAAATTATACTTCTAGAAATGAGTAGGAAACTCTACACTTCTAACGAATTGCTTAAGGATATGCATAGTGTTGGTGTTCCCTATCCTATGGTAGTTGGAAGCAGATTATATGCTTGTGTCTCTTATTAGTTTTTCAAATGATTAGATGTAAAGTTCTAATTCTATCACCTCAACTTCCACAGTTTCAAAAGATGTTTTGATCCTTATGGAAAAATGAAGAAATATGTAGGTAGACAATACATATATAAATTGGAAATTGAGGAATTTTGGGCTAATTTTCAAGATTACTTAGAGGTCAAGAGAAGAGATTATTATAGGTTAGTAGTGGAATACATAAGGATACTCAACCTATTATTTGGCCTTGATCAAATCTAATATGATGGTAAGATGTTGCAAGAAAAGGAGTATGATGCAGTGGTAGACATTGCACTACCAAATTGGGTAAGGAAGAGGTCATAGACCTCAATGTAGTAACTAAAAAAAATTGATATTCACAAAGAAATGGGTAGAGGCCCAATATTTGTCTCTTATAGATCAAGGGATAGAGATAAATTTGATGAAATAGAAGAAAAATATTATTCAAATGAAGAAGAAGAGCCAACACATAGCAAGGTAAGAAATTCCTCCAAAGCTAAAGGAAAAGGGAAAAAGACTAAAGAGGAAGAAAGGTAGCCTATATCCAAACCAAGGGTATATAAAAGGAAGGATGAATCTAATGAAGAGGTGAAAGCTCAAAAAAAATAGTTAAAAGGGACAATTATACAACCACCAAGTAAGTATTTGAAATCCAAGAAGGTAACATTCCATATCCCACACATTTTATTTATCTCTCCATCCTCTCCTCCCATTTCCTCATCTCCTCACACATCTACCATTCCTCCCACCACCCTCACTTATTCCATTGCACAAATTACCATTAATTATTCCCCTAATCCTTATGTTTCCTCCCAAGTTTCTCCTCCTCAATACACTATTTCCACTATCTCCTCCACCATATGTATCTCTCCCTCCTACCTCTCTTGATCTTCCTTAAAATTTCATTTCATATCTCTCTTATATGCCTAAGGAGGTTGCAACCATAGTGTTATACCAAGTTAATAGGGTTCTAGTATTCCAAATTGTTGGAGATGCACACACTCCTATCTTTCAAGAGACCCTTGAGCCTCCAACAATGGAAAATGTTGAGAAAGTGTTTGAAAGTTTGCAAACATGAGAGAAGGAGATTTTGGATAAATTTTCTTCTATGAGAGAAACTAAAACTCCTATCCCACATGATGTGAAACTAGAAGAGATTCTTGGTACATATCCTAAAACAAAGAGATTATTTGAGAAGAAAAAAAAAGTAAATGTATAAAATATTCAAAATAAGATTTCTCCTCCACCTTCCCAAATAGATCCAAATATTGATCAGATTATTGTACCATCATGGTTGCAAGAACAATTGAAAAAAGAGAAACCAATAATAGAAACTCTTGAATTGAGTTCACATGGTATCCTTAGTAGTAAATAAATTCCAAGAGAAAAGATGAAGGAAAAGATAAGGTATCATATGACCAAATATGCCTTGGGATCTAGAATTTTGCATGTGGATACTCATACTATAGAAAAGGATAGTTGGAGTACTTTTCTAGAAGAATTCAATATATCCATTATTAACCTAGGTTTAAGTTAAAAAGGCCAAGAGATATAAGAGCTCCAAGGTTCTTTGACAAACATTGTACAAATAATGAGTAAATATGAGGCTACTAGTGCTGAATTGAGAAATTAGGTAGCAAATATCACCGCCTTTCTCAAGAATTTGGTTACTCCAATCCAAAGTGATCAAGGTAAAGTGGTGACATTTGTGGTCCTCTCCAAGGATGATTTGGACAAGATGGAGAATATGCAATCATGGGTTTAGTCCATTCATAATTGGATAAATCATATTTTTGATAGAGGTAATAAGGTAATTGATATTTCCATCCAAGCCAAAATGATTTTCTTGTCCTTAAAGAGGAAGTGGAAAAATTATCAGAAGATTGCATTGATAATGGGAAGTATAATGATATGGTGTTCCCATATATTAAGGAAATAAATAAATTATCTAGTGAAGTTTTGTTAAAGGAAAATATTTTAAGTAGAGACAAATTCAAGGAGCCCCACTACTAGACATATGTTATGAATTTTAGAAGGGAGATAATGTGTCAAGTGGAAAAGGAAGTACAAGATTAGTTCTTAATTAAAAGAATTTTTGGACTCATGTGGCTTATTTTTAAAATAGTTAACTAAGTTTGAAGTCCATCCAACTATGAAGCTAGATGAATAAGTTTTGAAGTAGCAATGAAGGCTATATATTCACAAGGAGACGTAGATATATGAGTTGTCTTCAGAATACATAGATGGGGTTGCTCAAATTCTAATCAAGATTCATAATTTTATCAATCAAAAGTTAACATGGATGATTTTGTATAAACAATTGATAGATCAATATAATACCTAGTGCTACAATATTCATGCTACAATTGGTCCAAAAACTGAGGAAGTCACTCTTGTCCTGAGATCATTCATAAAGTATTTTGTTAAAGAAAAATTTGAGGGTAGGAGTGTTATTGATGATATTTTCTTGTGAAGGTGTTGAGTTGGCTTATCTTTGGATCCACTTAAAAAGGAGTGTATTTCAGGAATTTGTGCCTCAAATTTCTTGGGATATAGAATTTGGAATTGCAATGCTATGACAATTGTATTGTTGTGTCAATGTTGTAGTTTCATATTTCCCAAGATGATTGTAACTGGATTTAGTTGGAGATAGATGATGAATATGTAATGAAAATTAAATGCACTTCAACTATTAAACACTAATGTATTTTGGACCCTTGGTGTTGAGATGATCACCACCATTGATAATACCCTAGGTTTTGTTGACCTTTACTATAAAAATGTAGTATTATCTCATTGTAAAGGTTGTTGAAATAGGAATTGTTGTAACTAAAAAGTTGAAATCAATACAAGCAAGAATTGAATTCTGGTGTTCTACTTGTGGTTTCTTATTTTTGTATGGTTCATTTTCTTCAATATTAGATAAAGTTCAATTATGATGACAATGAAATGTTAATATATTTGATAGATCTCTGGTTCATACCATTTGTAAATTGCTTATTGTAAGCTAATTTGTGTGGTTAGTTTGAACCTTACTTGATATAGAACAATTGGGTACTTAAATGAATGTTCATGATCTGAAAAGCTTTTATGATCATTAAAGATTGTACTATTCTTGTGGTATTATGAGTCAATCCTTGATTAAGAAGGAATTGAATCATCATTGGAATTTTAATTGTGGTTTATGAACTTATTTTCTCTGTATCCCCATCCTTTTAAATTTTATTTTGAACATTGAGTTAGTTTAGCAATAAAGCATCATATCAATTTTGAAATCAGGTGCTAAAGGACATTTTCATATTTATATCTAAAAATATAGTTAGGGTTTCATATCAAGTTCATACCATCCAAAACCTTTGTTTTCAAAGTTCCAATGAAGCAACTACAAAGCCCCTTGTTAAATAGTGATACCTTAAACCACTAAGTCATTTTTGCAAATTCAAGACCCGACAATCAAATCCTTGGGGTAATATTTCTAATTCTTAAAGGTTAGATTTCCTTTCAAGAGGGATAAAATACCTAATATTTTATTTATGTGGTGATGTGCAAAAATAATCATCAATAGAATTGGCACTAGGAGGGCTTGAATATTTTCCTCAAGCTAGAGCATATAGGATCTTTCTCTCCAAAAAGATTTGAGGTGTTGAGATTTATGCCACATAAAGGACAATTATTTGAGTTAGGTTTTCATACAAGTCCCAAAGTGTTAGAACAAAAGGACAGTAATCTACTATGTACCTCAAGGTCCTCTTGTTTCTCCATTCACACCACCAATTTGGCTTGGTTACCTAACAATCCTTCTCCTATCCATTTCATTGTGTACCATGACATGCCCAAAAACCCTAACAATTTTTGTTCCAAAAATATTGTTAATGACCCAAGTAGGATTGCAGAAGAGCATATCAAGGTTTTTGAAGAAAATCTAAAGAATTGAAAAATTCAAAATGAAGAGAAGCTTGTTGATTGTTCTCATACTCTTTGGGATAATAATCCTTCTATTGGTTTTTCATCTTCAAGATAGATCAATTACTACATGGTCCCTTATGAAGAACACATTCTTAAGAAAATTTAGGATTCCCATAGAGCTTGTAGATTTATATAGGCAGTTTGTAGAAGTGAAGAGGAAATATACTGAGCTTTAGAAATGTCCTATTTTCCTTGCTTTAGTTCCATACTTTTCATCTTATTTCTAATAAGTTTCAAAGAAATTCCTAGACCTTTTCATATATTTTAAGTATTTAAAGCATTGAAGATGATATATTATAGTGATAAATGGTTGTGTGAATATTTGAATGCCTATGGAATTTAATGGAGTTTTATGATTAATTATAATTATTAATGATGGAAGGATTCCTTTTGAATAAAATAATCCTTGCAATGAAGGATTTGTCAACCCACAACAAAAGGATTCAAGTATGTCGTATTTAAAGGAGGTTATCACCTACAACACGTGTAGTCTTCTAAAGTTGACATAGGAAATGGCCAGAGAGTGTGAACATGATTTATTCATGAATCGCTCAATCTTTTCACTTTATTGTATTAATTAATCATGGATGAAGAATATGCTTATACTAATAGTGGTTAGCAGCTTGCATACATTTTTTCATATTATGCACATCTTCAGTTATAATCATCTTCTTAAAATATGTAGAGTCTTGATAAGATTCTTACACTCTTTTCTCCACTAGCTTTTATTTACTATTTGAAATAAGACCTAGTCCTCTTCCTATACTTTTGAGAGATTCGATGGTTGCTTATAGTTTTTTCCAGTCCAGAAATAATGGGACTCAAATATCTTTTATATATTTATGCTCTTGTGAGAGATCGTGCTAGCTATATTTTTGTATAACGTAAATTTGAATATAAGTATTTTTTTTTAGATTGCAAGAATCAAAATCAAGTAGCCGCACCCTATAAACTGCAATGTGCTTGGTAAAAAATTTCCACGTGACTGATGACGCTGGCATGACACGCCCTTTAGTACCACATGGACAATGGAGCGACTAGACCTCGTGACCTCTTTCCTACAACATGATGCTTTAGAAAATCTAGCTAGGCCCACCACCCCTGAATATAAGTATTGTTGATTAGATAATTTCTTCTGAATTTTTATATGTTTGAACTACAATAAAGAGGAATACAACGATTTCCATGAATCTTTGTGTTAATATTTGAAGAAATAAATTATGGATTGTAGCAACTCAAGCAAGGGCCACCTGAGGCACTAAAATATCCATGGTAGTTTAGATTACTAGTTGCAGTGGAGTAATTTACTACATTGCATTTATTGATTCACAATCAATTGAGTTGTTGAATGAACAATTAATTTTTATTACAATGATTTGCAACATAGTGATTCATCAAGTTATTATTATCATAAGAGTATTCACCCATAGCAATTATTACAGTTACCCACAACAATTGTTATTTATATGAATTTATTTTTAGATATAGTTATTTCAGTTAGGTTATTTTCAATTAGATTTATTTTTGTTTCTTTTATATACATAATTATTATGATGTTTTAGGATTCTCAACTACACATATAGTGCCAACATCATCTCAAGATTATGAGTCTCTAGTTGAAAATTTAAATGAAGCACCTCTAAAAAAATGAATTACTTAATAAGGGATCTTTTGGTCTATTAAGTTGTATGTTATTTTTTTTCTTTTGATCATACTCATATTGTTAAATGTCAATTTATATATTGATGATGGTAATCTTAACATACTCAAGTATTAAGTTAGTTAACATTGATAAAGATGAATTTTATGTATTTTTAGTTAAATTATAGGTATAATTTACCATATTTAAAACTTAGATAATATCACTAATAAATCCACTTCCATATAAGATTAACTCTAATATATTAAATCTATCCAATCTTATACATGGGGAAAAGTAGTGTTACAATCCACTCTTAATAGTTGGTTTTTTGTTACTCACATTTTTTTATGATCAAATCTATCTACCTTCAAGAATGACATATCTTTGAAGTGGATTGATCCCTCTAGAGGTGTGAGTAGTGATTTTGGGACCCAACATGGAGAATGATGTGCAGTACCAAAATTTTAAAGATATAGAGAAAACTAAGATTAGAGAGAATATTTTTAGAGAGTTGGTAGATATGAGATAAAGTTGTAAAAGTTTAAACTAGTTTATGGAAATTGGAAAGATAGTGTGGAGACAATCCATGTTGGATCAAATTGGTGGGATAAATAAATGTATCAGAATTTGATGACAAATATAAATTTGATAGTATACATAATGGATGAAAAGATGAAAGATGTATCATTTATGAAAAGATGAAAGATGTATACATAATAGATGAAAAGATGAAAGATGCATACATAATGGATGAAAAGATGAAATATGTAAGAGTTAGATCAAATCAAATCCCCCTAGATTAAACCCTCATAAACCAACCTAATTTTTTTTTTAAATGTGAAAATGGTAAACATATGTTCCAAATAAATCCCAAAAATGGTGTGCTATAATGGTAAAAACACTCTTTAGGCATGCCAAAATGGTGAAGAAACTTTATATGCATTGTTTTGGTCATTTAGACTATTTTCATCCTATTTGAATTGTTGGAAATATCTTTTTGTAGGCTACAAGATAACATAATATCAATTTGAATCTAGGATACAAATAATGAGTAAAATTTATTATGATAATTTGTATGTTGCTTCACAATTTTTTTAAATGAAGTTGAAGTCTAAATCAAAGTTTTGCTAGAATATTTAGAAATGAAATGATCATTGAGATACTTGAATGCCATATTATTCAACACAGTCATTTAAGGGTTGACTATTTTTGAAAATGCATACTATCTACTATTTTTAGATAACATGTAGAAATAGAATCAACTATTCATAGAGGAACATCTATTTTGGTGTATTCTAAAAGATCTTATTTTCACTTATAATGACAAGATTATTACAAAGATAATATTTATCAAAAAATATTTTAATTCAGATTTAATTATTACTTTTACAATATTATTTTTTAAGACATGAAATTTTGGTGACTAATACTTTGAAGCTCTATATATAGTTGTGTTTGGGAAAAAAAATTGTTATTACTATTCTTTTTCATGTGATGACTTATAATTTTTTCTATTCTCACTGAAGACTTTGCTATTTAGTCTTGTGCACAAATGATAATTTTGTTATGTTAAATATAAAATTCATTGCTTACCCTTGTGTAAGATTTAATAGTTATCGAAATTTATAAAATTGGTAAATTTAGGTTATGTACTAGAGGTTAATTTATTATGAGATGGTATTTGTTCCCTATGCTATCCACTACCTTTAATATGTAAAACCTTATGCTATCCACTATCTTTTATATGCAAAACCTTCCACGCATATATATTTGATTCAATAATCTTAACTTTGTTTGTGAGCATAAATTTTTGTATGCAATTTTAAAAAAATTGTGCATGTGTATGTGATTCTCATAAACCTTAAAAATACTTCCATAGGTTTTTTCCTATCTATTTGAACTTAATCTCAATATAAAGAAATGTGAATATTGAATTGCATATTTATTTATTGTACTATTTCAAAACCCTCCAAATTAAAACTTGTAAATATGATAAATTTTGCACATATTTTATTTGCATTTGCATAGGTAAGCTACACCTTTGAACATGGAAGATAATTTCATCACTCATGGTGATTTTTTCATACTATCAATGAATTGGCATTATCTATTGGCAAGTCACATACAATTTTATAGATAGAAATAGGTGACATTTTCAAACACTAACATAATCAAATAGATGCTCTCTACTAGGATTTAGAAAAATTATGTAGTTTTTGGAAAGATTTTATGGATGGATGCTAGGGGGACCTTGATGGATCCCCCAAAAATTGCCTTAGATCTTGATGCAAATTTTTTTTTGAAAGTCTTATCAGACTGTTGAAATTTGAAGCCAACACAATCTTAATTCAATAATTCCAATTTTCAATTAATGAGAAATTTAAAATTGTATAAGAATAATGGTGGAAAATTCCTTTTATTGATAACAAACTTGCAAAAAAATACATCAAATAACATAATACAAAAACCTGCAACAACATTACAAACATGGAATTTCATAGTCATTTCCATTCATTTGCAAGTAACCACTCCACTTTTTTTTCTTCCCAACTCTATGCAACTCTCTATCTTCAACGATGCCTCATTTGCAAGTCTGTCTTTGCTAATCAAAAATGACTTTTTTATTGTTTTTAACAACCTCCAAGATTGGATTGTTGCCCCTTAATCTCCCACACTCTTTTCTCTCTTAATATGTGTAGTCTCTTCTTTTCTTTATCTCCACTTAATCTCTTTGTTTGTTGTGTGGTGTCTTTTCTCTTCACCTTCTTATGACTTCTCTCCTTCTTCTACATGGCCTCCAATCTCTTTGATTTTTTTTTTCATTTTTTATCAATTTCCATTATGAAAATATGTCTCTAACATCTATTTAAACTAGCAAATAAATAACCTCCAACTTAGCAAAATGAAAATTATTATGATTAAACACCTTTTCGATCTCCCAAACAATTTTTTTTTTCCATTTTTAAATGCAAACACCCCAACTTATTTATGTAATGGAAAGATGAAACATAAAGGAATAAAAATCAATAATTTAATTTCCACAAACTCTATACTATCATGCCAAAATAATTTGATCAAATTAGTGATTTGGAAGTACACAGTTCAATGTCAAAAAGTGACTTTTGATGTGATTTTTACCACAAGCTTTGTTTTGCCTAAAAACTAGCCAAGATAATCAGTATAACATTATGATACTTCCTACCAAAGGATTTTTCTCCAACCTTTATAAACTTTTAAAATTTAAAATTTCCATAAAACTGCCTATGAAAATTCAAATATTGTAATTTTGACCACACAAGAGACTTCTTGATGTCGAGAGATGCTTGAAACCAACAAGAGATGCTTGATGTCGAGAGACTTCTTGATGCAAGATCACTTCTCAAACCAAATGATCATGCATCAAACACAGGTAAAAGGTTTGTGAACATTGCTCACAAAAAGGAGTTGAGTAGTAGGACCACCCTTTCAAGTTGCAAGAAACTTATAGCATACCCCAATATTAAGATAGATACCCTACATATTTTCTTCCTTCCTTCTTTTCCAACACTTGGTCCAAACATTCTCCATATTCATCTACCAAATATGCCCTTCATCTTTATTTATCTTCATGGAATTTCTTCCATCATGAGCCAACCTCCTACAATTGTGTCTTCCTCTCATGGGATTCAACCCACCATAACCCATCCACCTCCACCAAATTCCTCCTTCATATTCTTCTTTTGTGGGAGTTAACCCACCATAATCCATCCACCTCCACCAAAATTCTTCTTCCAATTCCTTACCACTATTCTTGTATACATATTTATATTAATATTATGGAAATCAAATATTTCTCTCATCTCCTCATTGACACTTGCCACTCCTTCAAACTCTCCTTTTTTCATTACAACACATTATTGCACAATAATTTTCAGGTCTTTCAAGATTTCTTCCTTTAGTCTTTTCATATCAAATTGATGTAAATCACCATATACTTCATGTTAGAGTAATCATGCATTAGCTAATAATTAATTAAGTTAACTAGGTGTTTTTCTATGTTAATTGAAGTGAGCTATTATTAGATTATTTTGTCTCATTGCATGTGATGTTGACACTTTCCCTGATCTAATCCCTTTACCATTTAGGGTTGCTCCAATATAACACTCAACCCTTATTGTATTATCACTCTTTTGCTCTCTTGAGCTTTCATGCCTTTTGATAGAACTCTCAACCTTTGATGGCTCTTGTTTTCCTTGAAGTTTCTGGAGGTTCATTATATGGCTTTTCTTATTGAGGAATATTGCATATATTATTTGCAGATTCTTGTGTGGAAGGTGTCTTTGTTTGTTGTTTGATCTTGTGGCTCGTATTTTTTACAATTCCAACATGGTATTAGAGCTATCAAGAAAGTCATATTTTCCTTTTGTTTGGTCTGATTTGGATTCTTAAGGTCAGATCTGTGAGGGTTTGAAGTAGATTTTTTTTTGAATCCGGAGAGTAGCTATGATTTTGGTGCATTTTGGCATGAAAAGGACCTCGTCGTTGTATTCAAGAGGCTAATTCGATGAATTTTGACTATAAATTTATCCATTTTTTCTGTCAAGAGATTTTGAGGAAAACAAATTTCCCCAGGAGTCGTATGGACCCTAGGCATAGGTTTCAAAAAAATGTAGAAAAATAACCAAAGGCGTCAGATATTTTTTGTAATTTTTTTTTAAAATTAAAAAAATTAAAATTAAAATTAAAAACTTTTGTAAAGCACAATATTTTTAATTTAAAGGCTTTACAACCTGTGGCAAGGTACATCGTACCATGTCCGATATTATGGGGCCCTTGCCACCCATTGAAAACTTTAAATTCAACCAACAATGTGCCTTAAATGTCATCTACCGACAAACTCACCACCAAAAGCTGACAAGCACCAATTTTTTTAATTTTTGGTGAAAAAAAAATCTAGTGTCGAAAAAAAAATTACGGTGCCACCTAAACTTTTCCCAGTGAGCAACATATTTTTCGGCATCTTTTCCAAATATTTTGGGCAACCACAGAATATTTCATTGCTGATTTTTTTACAAGGGGTCGAATCTCTTTTCGATTAGGTGGAATATTCCACTAATGTCATGCTGACATCAACATGACATCATCTATACAATCGGCATGACAAGGCCCATTTTGACCCTTCTTTTGCCTTCAAGAGCTATTTTTTTCTTTTTTCCATAACTTGGGTGTTCGATGTTGGATTTTGGCAAACAAGATATCATCAAAAAGCTAGTTCTGCCAACTTTCTAGTGGTGTGAGTCTCATCACCTGGTTTTGTTGTTGGTGCATTTTACAGCCTGTTGCAATCATAGGTGTTGTTTTTCAGTCCCTAGCTCATAACTTTTGACCAGTTTCTCCATTTTTCATGATTATAGCAGCATTGGAACTGACTTTCAAAGATCTTCACATCCATCCATGAACTTTTCCAAATTTCTCTCCATGTACATTTTATTCATTTTTTTGTGTTTTCACAATCTCGTGAATTGTTTGGATGTATTAGCTCTTGGAAACTTTTCGTTTGCATCAGATGACTCATTTTTGGTTGTTTTATATGTATTTCTAGTATTTTTTCCTATTTGGGCATTGTAAACATATTTTTCATGTACATTCTCTTTTGTACAGGCACTAAGATAAAGTGCCATGGTGTATATTTTTTGGAGATTTTGCACATCTTGTTGTGCCTTTTTGTACTTGCACTATGATGTCAAGTTCCATGGGGGGGTTGGTATTTTCCTTTGGTTTACCATCACATCTTTTTCAAGTGAGTTGCCCTTCCATGACAATAGTAAATCCTAGTGATTCTTTCCTCATGCATGTGTGCCTTAGTTTACACACCCTTTTATTTGCAAGTTGTTTCTCCTACATGCACTTCTTGGTTTCACATAGTTTCAATGTACCTATCATGGTTCTCTCTTTTTCAGCATTATGGGGGGGGTGGGGGGTTGTACTATTGGTGCTAATGCTTCCTTGGTTTCATGTCTAAGTGATCTATGTATCTATTCCTTGTTCCTATGTACTTTTGGATGCAGCATACATCAGTAGCTCATTACATGAATTTCAATGAGATGGTTCATTTACCATATGGACACTCTTGCATTCCTATTTTCTAGAGATGATCTTCCATTTTCATTTGATCAAAGAATATTGGTACTTTTATTTTTAACTTACATCTTGCATGTTGAGAAGTTTCAATCTTGGTCATTCATATAAATCCATCTGTCCTTTGTATCTTCGAGTTCCAGATGTTTGCCTTTGTTTTCCATTTCATTTGAGTAGTGTCATTGGCGACACTCATGCAAATTATTGTCTCTCTCATGATTAGTGTTCTTCATACTATTGGTACCTATATTTTCAACTTGCATCTTGCATGTTGAGTAGTGTCATTGGGATCACTTGTGCAAATTCATGTACCACCTGTATCTTTGACTAAAATATGTTTACCTTTGTTTTCCATCTTATTTGAATAGTATCATTGGGGGCACTTATGCAAATTGTTGTCTTCTTGATCTTGAAATTTGTATTTTTGAGTTCTAGATTTTTTTCCTTTGTTTTCCATTTGATTTGAGTAGTTTCATTGAGGTAACTCATGTAGATTCTTGCTATCTTGATCTTGATCATCATTTGTTCCAAAGGAGGTTCTTCATTTCAACACCATATCAGTCATCATTTGACAACAGTCTACAACCTTTTGTGCTTCTAAGATGTTCAGCATGTTCCTCTTTTTTTGGGACATTATTTTGGTTGGAGGCTTCTTAGTCCTTCACATTGATTTGGAGGATTTTTCAGTCCTTCATTCACCTTTATGTCTTTTGGAGAGGATTTTTCTCCCACTGTGGTTTTCTCCTTCTTCTCTTTTTTTTAGACCTTTTTTTTGTACATGGGTACCTCACTAGGCCTTATTTTTGGGACCCATCATGCATTCTTTCTTTTTAGGGTTTTTAGCTACTCCCTAAGTTCATCTTAAGGAGGGGTGTTAGAGTAATCATGCATCATCTAATAATTAATTACTATTTAATTAATTATTAGTCTAATTTATTCTCATACACAAGCTAAACTTAAGAGTTCTTTATTAAGTTAACTAAGTGTTTTTCTATGTTAATTGAAGTGAGATATTATAAGATCATTTTGTCTCATCGCATGTGATATTGACACTTGTCCTTATCTAATCCCTTTACCATTTAGGGTTTCTCCTATATAGCACTAAACCCTCATTGTATTATCACTCTTCTCTCTCAAGCTTTCATGCCTTTTGATATAACTCTCAACCTTTGAGGACTCTTGTTTTCCTTGTTCAGTTTCTAAAGGTTCATTCTGTAGCTTTTTCTTGTTGAGGAATATTGCATCTATCTTTTGTAGATCTCTTGCGTGGAAGTTTTATTTGTTTATTTTTTGATCCTATGGCTCGTGTTTTTCACAATTATAACACTTCATAATTCTAAGATTTTGAAAAATCAAAGTTAACCTCATCTTCATCAACTATTGTTGGAATTTCTCTTCCTACATGCTCAATTTCCACTGTCTCATCTTCATCCTCTATTTATATTTTTATCATCATGTCATCCAAAGGACTCGCTACTGCTGCAACCTCCCTCTTTTCTTCTTCCTTATCCTCTTGCACAAGAATTCTTCCTTCAAGTAAACTATCTATTTTTCTCATCTCTTCTTTCAATAAGAGATCTTCTTCACCAAGTTAATCATCAAATAAGGGACCTTCAAATACCTCCATTTCTACTCCTCTTGTTTCACTTGACTCTTCTTCAAATTCACTCCAATATTTACCTCTTTCTTTAGGACAATAATCTATCATCTCTATATTCCATTCAACATCATCCTTTTTTATTCTTTATCAAGCGACCTTCACATAAATTTTCCTCATAATTTTTCTCATCTACTTCAATTTCTTTATTTTTCCTAGCTTCTAAGGCATCCAATCTAGCTTGGATTCTTGCTACCTCTCCATAAACAAATTCTATAAACCTTCTTCCTTCATACTCTATGTATGAAATCTTCACACACCTCTTCATAACTGTCCTTGTCCTCTTCCTTGAAGACATATTTCTCACACTCTCAAACTAAAAATTTTGCAATGTACACACACACACACACAATTTCTAGAGCCAATGCTCTATGCGAATTGCAATTAATCCTTGCAACAAAAATTCACACTTACAAACTATCATCTACCCAACAAAGACTCTAAAAGATGTTCCTCTCAAAACCCCCTCTACCCACTTTCACAATGTGAAGGAAGTTTATGCATCTTCTACCTAGATTTATCTCTGCTAGAGGACAACCAACCACTTCACATACAATTCAACTTTATAGTTGCAAAAATTACAACACTTTTCCCAATGAGCTACCCGCTCTGATACCAAATGTTACAAAATGAATTTTGAAATTCTTATCAGATTGATGAAATTTGCATCCAACACAGTCTTAATTCAACAATTCCAATTTTCAATTAATGAACAATTTAAAATTGCATAAGAACAATGGTGGAAAAATCCTTTTATTGATAACAAACTTGCAAAACAATTGCATCAAATAACATACTACAAAAATATGCAAAAAAAATACAAACATGGGCTTTCATAATCCTTTCCATTATTCTGCAAGTAACCACTCCACTATTCATTTTCTTCCCAACTCTATGCATCTCTCTCTATTTTCAACGTTGCCCTATTTGCAAGTCTTTCTTTTCTTATCAAAAATGACTAATTTTTATTGTTTTTAACAACCTCCAAGATTAGACTGCTGCCCCTTAATCTCTCACACTCTCTTCTCTCTTAATTTGTGCAGTCTCTTCTTTTTTTTATCTCTACTTAATCTCTTTGTCTATTGTGTGGTGTCTTTTATCTTCACCTTCTTCTTATGACTTCTCTCCTTCCTTCTTCTACATGGAATCCGATATCTTTAAACAAAAATAAAATAAAATTCCTCACTTTTTGTTATGAAAAGATTCCTATAACATCTATTTAAACCAGCAAATAAATAACCTCCAACTTAGCAAAGTTAAAATTACTATGATTAAACACCTTTTCAAGCTCCCAAACAATTTATTTTTCCCCATTTTTAAATTCAAATGCCTCAAATTATTTATGCAATGGAATGATGAGACATAAAGGAATAAAAATCAATAATTTAATTGCCACAAAATCTATACTATCATGCCAAAATAATTTGATCAAATTGATGCTTTGGAAGTGCACAATCCAATGCTAGAAAATGACTTTTGAGTAGTTTTTTCCCAAAAGCTCCATTTTTCCTAACAACTAGCCAACATAATTAGTATAACATTATGATGCTTCCCTCCAAACTATTTTTTCCAACCTTTATAGTTTTTTAAAATTTCTATAAAACTACCAATGAAAATTCAAATATTGTAATTCTGACCAAACAAGAGACTTCCTAATGTTGGGAGATGCTTGAAACCACCAAAATAATCCAAAATCGAAAAATTAAAAATTAAAAATATTTTTGGGTGATGCAAGATTGCTTGTGGACCCAGATGCTCCTACATCAACTATTCATAGAGGAAGATCTATTTTGGTGTATTCTAAAAGATCTTATTTTTACTTATAATGATAAGTGTATACACCTAAAAATGGTATGGAGAATATAATTAATTAAATATGATTTATTTGATTAATTAACCCTTAATTCCTCTACTATTAAATAAATAGAAATATTTATTTATATAGTTCATCTTAATTTCTTCAATCTTTATTCTATCATTTTCGTCTTAATTAAATAAATAAATTTTACTTTGTTTTATTTAATTATCATAATTAAATTCCTCATCTATTAAATAAATAGAAATATTTATTTATAGTTCATTCTATTATTCTTCAATTTTAATTAAATATACAACTTCAATAGTTGGTGTTATTTAATTATCACATTATTCAATCTTAATTAATTAAACAAGCTTAAATACTTTGTTGTTTAATTATCATATCCCTTAGACTATATTCATTTAATAAATAAATTCTATAGTTTGTTTTATTAAATTATTTATCCCCTTTTACAAATTTGAATAAAATCATAAATTATTCAAATAAAGGCATAAAGGAAATTTCCTCTATTCACTCACCTACCAAATTAGATATCAAATATCCAATTTAATTCAACTAGCACTCACGAGAAAGCTTCAGAGACAAATTGGAATTAATCTCTCAAATCTTCTTCCTCCGATCCTTCCTATCATCTTGCATGATGTTTTCATGCGGAGAAACCATTCCCATAATCAGCTCAAGCTTCTCAATATCTCACCATTCAGTTCTCTAGATTGAACCCAAGCCTTTGTTGTACTGCGTCGTCACAAATTGCTGTCATGAAATCTATATATACATCCTTTTTCAATAGGAAATACATTCGACAATTCTCATCTTTTGTCCAAACTTACTCTGCAGGAATAGCAATCAAGCATCTTAAGCATAGCATCAACATTTTTATCAATAGGAATAGCATCATAGCATCTATAGAATTTGTATCATGGTTGCATCATATTTTTTGCCATAGCTTTCATCTATCAAGTTTCATGTTAGCATAGTTTACAGTAGAATCAATATCATTTAGAAATCACCATGTAGAATTACATCATCGCATTTAGCATCACTCCATTCTCTAGATTGGCATTTTAAAAAGTCACACTACTTACCAAATCTGAGAGCCCTTCGTGACTTGATAAATCTTTGGAGATAGGAAACAATGAGATGCTTTCAAATTTTCTGTGCTTTAAATTAGTTTATTTGTTGTTAAATCTTGATATAATGTTTCATTAAGAAGTTTTTTTAGTTTATCTACTCATGCTTATTGCACACTTACATTTTGGCACCCACTGTGGGGCTCTAACCCCATATTTTAATTTATTTTTTTTAAATTACTCATACAGGATATAGATGTGTTTTCTTTTAGTGCGATTGAGGGATTTTGCAGTGCTTCTACCAAAAAATTTAGTGCTTTTGCACTCTGTTTCAACACTTATACCAAAATTTCTAGCGCCTCTACACTTTGTTTCAGCACTTACACCAAACAGTTCTTAGAACAATCCACTATTCCAGTTCCAGTACCTTTTAGCACTTATGTTGAATTCTGCAACGCTTCTACCAAAATTTCTAGTGCTTCTACATTCTATTTTAGTGCTTCTACCAAAAGCTATAGCACTTATGCAACCTGTTTTAGCGCTTTTGTAAGTTCTTGTCTGGATCTGATGTGACCGCGACCAAAAATTCATTATGATACATTTGGACTAAAAAGAACCAATCTTGGGATAGTCATTTGGTTTAAAATTTATCAATCCTAGGGTAGTCATCACACATTTGTTATATCAGTTAAAATTAACATCATGATTTTTTTGAAGCAATATCTTCACATAGAATAGTAAATTTGTCTTTTGGGCTTAAAAATTGGACATTGATTATTGTGCTTGTGTGGTGATAGGCATATGCTCTCCCCTTAACTAGGTGATCAAAATGCCTGACTCATCCTTTATTTTTATTCATTCTGTGCTTTATTAAATCCTTTAGAAGGCCTTCCGTAGTGGGAAAAAGTGCTCACCCTACGGGAACAACCTAAGTGGGAATTCCTAAAGCCAAGGATTCCCACCCACTATAATCAAAAAGTGAGTTGTTGATGAAAGTCCAACTCGAAGGTAGTGTGCAAGATAACCATCCCCAAAGCCTGTGTTCTAAAGGTTGGGAGGTCTCCTGAGGGATTTTATCATTTGTCGCACTACATGGAAACCCTATCTATGAACTATAGTGTAGTATCCAACTTCATAGTTTATGAATATTGTAATACTTAGCAGTGTTGGGGAAGGGAAGAATCTACCTCCAAGACACTCACCATATAATTTCCAAGGGTCGTTTTCTCAAGGGAATGAGAAATCTAACCTTGAGTACACACCTAGAAAAGACAAAAACATGGGCACCCTCTAGGGGGTGACACGATTGTGTGAGTCAATGCAATTTTAAGATGTGGGTTGTTTGAGTATAACGATGACCTTTTTTCCTTAAGAGTGAATCTGTCTAAAGTGTATTACTTGTCAAAAACCTATGAAAATCAAGAAGGATCTATTTGATCCTTGAACATACACTTATTGTTTAGATTCTAGGACTTAAAAACACCTATTCTATAATTGTTTTTTGTGTCTTTGAATCATTAAATCAAATAAAGATCATCCAAAAGAAACAAAATGCAAAAAAATTGACAAGAAAGCCCATGAAAACTTATGATTAGGGATTGGAAATCCATAAATTTTGTCAAGAAATCCCTCAAAACAAGAATCAGAAAACCAAAGAAGCAACTTAGTTACAAAAACCTTTTGAAAAGAAGACACTTTTTGTATCAAAGTAGAAAAATCTTGCTTCAACATAGAAATTTCATCCATAGGTTTCATGATTTTGCTAGGGGATATACTGATGATTATGCTTTAGAGCCTTTGTATTCACAAGCTTATTTTTAAAGAAGATCTCTTTCATAGGAACCTAATCATAATCAACCTATTTGTCAATCTTCCATCCCACAACCAGCAATAGAATACTCCAACAGGCCAGATTAGTTCTTACAATAACCAAAACTTAGAAACATTAGGCTTGTTATCCAAAATCATGGAGTTACTATTGAAAATATTCTGCTAAAATACCAAAAATCCTAAAAAATCACATAAAAAAAAGTTAGTCTCTTAACGAAAAAGAAAATTAGAAAACAGTGTGGAGTACCAAATTAGCGCTTCTGCAAATTTTTTAGTGCTTTTGTGCTATCTTTTAGCACTTACATAGTTAAAATAGCACTCCTACAGTCTGTTTTAGTGCTTCTACCAAATATTATAGCGCTTTTGTCAACAAAAAACAAACATTATCAGTATCAGAATTCACTAGTCTTTTAGCGCATCTACAATCTATTTTAGCACTTTTACTAGAAATATTAGTGCATCTACAGACTGTTTTAGTGCTTATACCCTTTGTATTAGCACTTCCATGGGACAGAAAACAAAGGGCTTTTGAAAACATCTGTTAGATTTTGTTAGCATCAGAAACTTAGGTTTTTATCAGACATAAACATTCATAGTCCAAACAGTGTCTTAAAACCTGAAACAAATAGGTTCTTACAAGTCCAAAATTATTTTCAACATAAACCCAAATCTTGCAAACTACAAAGTTTCCAATTATCAAAACAAAAACCTTGACTATTGCATTAAGTTTCCTCATTAGGATTTTTACATCCTACTATCACGAAACAAAACACTATAACCATATTTTTAACTTAGTCTCATCAATAGAATACATTATTCTATTTGAATTTTTTAAAATCAAATTGACACTAATCCAAACATAGAAGATCCAAGTTTAGTAAAAACAACCAATACTTGTATTCCAATCTTGACAAGGTTGCAAAGACAAAAACTCAAAGAGAAGGAATTAGAAACACCAAACAAAATGGCTGAAGAAAACCCCTTTTCCCGATTTCATCAAAATGATCCCAGTGAAATAACTCAAGAGGATATACAACACGCCCAACATGATCCAAATTTTTATAAAATTCATGGAAAAGGTCTTAGAACAAGACATGGAAAAATATCTCTTAATGTTAGTGATATTAGGCATAAAACTTCTGAAATATTTTGACATGAATCGATTGAAGGAAATGCCTAGAACAAATGAAATAGAACCACCCAACACACGAGACACAAACCAAGTGGTTGCTCTAACAGCTCAAATAAAAACTTTACAATAGAATATTTAGGATATGCAAAAGGGAACCACAAAGAAATATTCATTATAGGACATTTGTCCTTACTCTTTTCATCCATGTGTAGATATGATACCCTTCCCTAGACACTGTGAATTTCCCAAATATGACAAGTACAATGGAAAAATGGATCTGATTGACCATGTAAGGGAATTCAAAACAATGAGCCTCGATTTTGTACAAGAGGATACTTACCTAATGAGGTTGTTTCCTAGGAGTTTAGGAGCACAATGTATGGAATGGTTTTCCAAATTACAACCAAGGATCCGATCCTTTGAAGAAATGGTCAACAAATTTATCACACAGTTCTCTTTCAACATTCAACATGACGTGACCATAAAGGATTTGTAAAACATGAAACAAAATAAGGGTGAGACATTCCTATCATTCTTACAATGTTGGAGAAATTTTTTTGCTAGATATCCTCAATCTATACCTAAAGAGGAAAATATTGAATTATTTATTGACAACTTAAATGGTGAAATGAGTTATAGACTAGAACTGCAATGTCCCCCAATATTTGAAAAAGTGATTCAGAATGGGATTAAAATTGAAGAAGCTTTAGTCAAAAGAGGAGTGATTAAACATTTCAATGATACATCAAACAACACAAATTTCCCAAATCACTATGGAAACAATGATAAGCCTAAATTTTGGTAGAAAAATAGAAATACTGGAAGCAATGATGCTACATATGACAAACAATATACAAAACCAATATTCAATTTGACGACAACAACTATTAAAAAAAAATCAAAATGAAAACTAGAAAAACAATCAAAACACCACTCACAACAATAACACAAACAATGGAGAATCTCGACGGTCAAATCAGAGACAATCCAATCAATGGAGATTTATCCCATTAGGATAAACTTTGGAATTAGCAATGAGAGAGCTCATTACAAATAAACTTATTACTCTATTAGAAGCATGAAATTGGGAGTCAAAAGTGAAACCATCCTGGTGGAACGATGTTGATTATTGCAACTTTCACAAAAATAAAGGACATAAAACAAATGATTGTATGCAATTAAAACATCTGATACAAGACTTGATAGAAGCAAATAAGGTGTTTGTCTAAGGGCATCAAACAAACAATGATCACAGTGCGTTTACAAATCCTTTACCCAATTACAAAAGAGGAGAATCTTCTTGAAACAGTAAAGGTAAAGGTATAAACTACACCTATGATAGCACTATTCATTGTGTTTTTGAGGTTGAGAAAAACAATCAAATAGATAACATTAACATCAATGACACTATATTCCTAAATGTGATCCCAAACACAAACATATCTAACAACCAAATAAATGTCATAAAAATCAGGGAAACACAGAAAATCATCCAGTCAATGTAATGATAAGGGGGAAGTCCAAAGTGATACTAAAAGGAGTTTCATCTAAAAACACTACTCCCCCTTCACATTAATACAACATTGTGGATCAACTACAAAAGATACCCGCATAGATATCCATACTGGAACTTCTCAAAATTTCACCATCACATAAAGAAGTTCTGGAACAGGCTCTAGTGGCTACTACGGTACCTAATAATTTGGATGTTTGTCAGTTTCAATCTATAGTGGGACATCTTACCACACCTCATTTTCTATCATTCCCTGAACAAGATTATGTGTCACTAAATCACCCACACAATGTGGCCTTGCATAAAGAGGTTCTAATCCATAAACACTGCATCAAGCATGTCTTAATAGATGGAAAAGCTAGATTAAATATTTGTACTTTGAAACTAATTCATGCACCAGGCTATTCTAACAACACCATTGATGCCAAAAGGAAGATAACAATAAAATCACATGATGAAGAGAAAAGTTCTTCCAAAGGGATCATTGTACTACCAATTTAGGTAGGACCAATTGTAAAAAACATAGTTTTCCAAGTGTTAGACAAGGAGCTAACATATAACATACTATTGGGTCACCCATGGATCCATGAAATGCAAGCAGTACCTTAGACATATCATCAATGTTTGAAATTTCTAGTTAATGGACAAGAGGTCACTATATCAGCTGACAATAATAATCCACAGACTTGCAACATGCTAAAATCAAATCTAGACACTCTAGTACCCCACAACAGAGAATTAAATACTTCTACTTCATCCAGTGGTGAAAAGCAACCCAATTTCATATCCAAATGGGTTGAGAAAAAGGATAGGAAAAATAAATAATTGTTGTTGACTCAACTTTATCAAACAATGAAGGTCCCATGAATTATCTATCGCATCAATTTTCAGACAAGATCCAGTTGAAGTACAAAGGCTTAGGAGAATATTCCCTTGAGCAATCTTTGTGTCTCTCAAAATTGATGCCATCACCAAAATCATATGGTCAACCCACATCCAACACACCACATTCATCACAACCAATCATGATTTTGAATGAAATATTTGTAAATGAAGGTACCTTAGAAGATGAATCAAAAGACAAAGCCATTCTCAATTGGCTATACAAGGATGAAGAAGCCTCAACGTCAACAAATATCAACATTAGAATAGATCAGTATGGAAAAGGAAATGCTATCTTAGAGAAAATGGGTTATGAAGGCCAAGGACCAATTGGAAAAAGAAAGGATGCTATAATAGAACCTATTCAACCCCTGACATCGCAGCCTAAATACAAAACAGGATTAGGCTATACAGGGGAATCAAAAGAAGTAACTCAGAAGGTGGTAGAAAAGGTTCTTCAAATGAGAGATGGTTCTGACACAAATTCCAATGAGTAAGAATGGGATCATTTATCTGCCACATCATACATTGAAAAAAAAAATTGATGTAATATGTAAGCATATACACCCTTACAAGAGGAGGGACAAAGTTCAAGAAATAGACCATTTGTAATGGGATCAACAAATATTGATGACTCAAGTGAGGACGAACAAACATCGAGTGACACAAATGAATTGGAGGTGAGTACTATCATAGACCTCGACCTTCACACTGAAAAATTTTACCACTTGGCCATAAGAAACTTACAACCATCAACCTTATTCAACCCAATGACTTATTACCCTTGAGACATCCCAAACTTATTGACTGGGAGCCCACCAAACCTATTTATTTACCAATCTTTTCAAATGATGATGCCATCATAAACTATCTTTACAATGAGGAACCTGATACAATTTATATCCATAACACTCATAACGATACTTCAAAACAGGAGGGTGTCAAATCTTCTCGTTGCAAAAATAACAATAGGAAAAATAGATCTACTGGTGAAAACCTTTATGAGGCAGCATTAGATCTTGAAAAAGAAAAAATAAAGAATGTATCTAACAGTGAAAACCTTTATGAGGCACTGAAGGATGGAAGATTTGACACCATTCTAGAGCATTACCATGAAAGATAATTAGTACTAGTAGAACCAACACAGTTTATAAATTTGGGAACAACTGAAAAGGAAAAGATTATACATCTAGTAGTGTCTATGAAAAAATAGGAGAAGCCCGCATTCACCAAATTCTTTGAAGAGTGACATATAAATTTTGCTTGGTCATATTCTTACATGTCAGGATTAGATCCAGATCTCCTGATGCATTATTTGTCTCTACCAATCGGAATCAAACTAGTCAAGCAAAAATTCAAAAAAATGCATCCCCACATCGCCCTAATGGTAAAAGTTGAGTTGAAGAAGTTGTTGGATGCAAGATTTATCTAGTCCATCGATTATGTAGAATGGATTTCAAATATTGTGCATGTATCTAAACCTAATAATAGCATCAAAATATGTGTGTATTTCAAGGATCTAAACAAGACATTTCCAAAGGATGATTTTCCTTTACCAAGCATTAACATCATTGTGGATTTAACAGCTGGACATGCCATGTTGTCTTTAATGGATGGATTTTTAGGGTATAACCAAATAAAATAGCACCTAAAGATCATGAAAAGACAACATTCACTTGTCCTTGGGGTACATTTTTTTGGAATTTCATGCCCTTCAGGTTGAAAAATGCAAGTGAAACATATCAACGGGCAATGACCACTACTTTTCATGATATGATGCATACTTTCATGGAAGATTATGTGGATGGCATCTTAGAGAAATTATACACTAGAGAAGGATATCTAGAAATCCTCGACAAAATATTTATTAGACTGGAAAAGTTCAATGTCAGATTGAACCTAAAGAAATGTGTGTTCGGGGTAACATCAGAAAAAATCCTTGGTTACATAGTGTCAGAGAAAGGAATTGAAGGGGATCCAATGAAGGTCAAAGCAATAATGGAGATGTCGTCACCTAAAAACATTAGTCAATTACGGTCCCTACAAGGCAGGTTACAATCCATCAGGAGATTTATCTCCCAGCTGGTGGAAAAAAGTCACCCATTTAATCATCTACTTCATAAGAATGTTTCATTCAAGTGGGACCATCAATGTGAAACAACTTTTAACTAGATAAAGCAATATTTGATGTCGCCTCCAATACTCATGCCACCTATAGCAGAGAAACCATTTTTACTCTATATCACAACAACAAACATTTATTTAGGAGCTCTCTTAGCACAAGAAGATTTTGAGGGAAAGGAACAAGCTATTTACTACATCATCAAGACTCTCAATAGTTATGAAATAAATTGCACATTCATAGAAAAATCTTGTTTGGCAGTGGTATTTGCAACCCAGCAATTGCAACACTGCATGTTGACTCACACAATTTGACTCCGCAAAAATAGACCCATTAAAATATATACTCAGCAAAGCGGCTCTAACAGGGAGACTAGAAAAATGGGTCATGATCTTAAGCGAGTTCAACATCTAGTATGTAGACTGGAAATCCATAAAAGGATAGGTGATAGTTGATCAAGTAGTTCAAGCTCTGTTACAAGATAGTCATCCAATGAACATTGAATTTCTGGATGCATACATTCTCAATATTACCACACAACAATGGAGACTTTATTTTGATGGATCATACACACAAAGAGGATCTGGTGTAGGAATTCTATTTGTCACACCTCAAGGAAACACCATCCCAAGATCTTATAGGCTAATGTTTCTATGTACCAATAATGTAGCTGAGTATGAAGCATTGATTATAGGAATCAAAGTAGTTATTGAATGGAAAATCACAAAAATACAAGTGTATGGGGAATCAGAGCTTGTCATCTACCAGGTAAATGACGAGTATCAGAAAAAGGATGAAAATATCATGTCATATAATAAAATAATAGATGATCTTAAAAAATATTTCATTGACATCAAGTTCAATCAAATACCAAGGGCAGAGAAAAAAGTTGTGGATGCCATGGTGACAATTTCCTCCCTCTTGCAATTACTAGAAAAGCAAGGTCGTTATGATTTTATGGTAGAACAAGTATCTAACCCTACCTACAACAATCCTAATTCATAGACCATATTCCAAATAACCGATATTCAAACCTCGCCTTATGAAGAGATCTATACTTACCTCAAGGATAATATCCTTCCTCTTGATCTTTCTAGAAACCAAAAGCGTAACTTTATCCGTCAATCCGTGTGACATACATTGATTGTTGACATCCTATATCGTCGAGGTCTAGATGGTACTCTTCTTCAGTATCTAGAACATCATGAATTTGAAGCATCCTTATGTGAGGTCCATGAAGGTATTTGTGGAACTCATTCAAGTGGGGTGACCCTAGCTAAGAAACTCCTTCGTTTGGGATATTACTGGCCAAATATGGAGAAGGAATCTTATCAATTTGTTAAAAAGTGTTAGAAATTTCAGATTCATGGTAATCTAATCCTTGCACTAGCATAGGAGTTGTAACCCTTCACATCAACATGGCCCTTTTGTCAATGGGGATTGGACCTGGTAGGAAAAATAATTTTTTCTTCATCTAATGGACACAAGTTCATCATCACAGCAATAGAGTGCTTTACAAAATGGATAGAAGCGGTACCTTTAACAATTGTCACTGGAAAACAAATTTCGTCTTTCATACTCAACTACCTCATTTGTCAATATGGTGTACCTCAGTCCATTATAATAGACAATGGTAGGCCTTTTAAGAACTAGGATGTCTAGGAATTATGTGAAAGATTTCATATCCAACATCATTTCTCAACATCGTACTATCCTTAGGGAAATGGCAAAGCAGAGGCCTCAAACAAGACAATTTTGAAAATACTAAAGAAAATGGTTAATGATGTTGGAAATGATTGGCATGTCCAAGTCAATCTTGCATTATGGTCCTATAGAACCAACATTAGAACACCAACAAGAGCAACACCATGTGCCTTGGTATATGGATCAGAGGCCATTTTACCCATTGAGGTAGAAATACCATCACTCTGAGTCTCACTGAAGGGTATCATTACATATGGGGATTATAGAGTCTCTAGACTACAAGAACTAGAATTGTTGGATGAACATTGTCAATAGGTTGAAAATTATTTGAAGGCATACCAACAAAGAATGTCAAGGAGCTATAATCACAGGGTAAAACCTAGAGTCTTTCAAGTTGGAGACTTGGTCCTAAAGTAAAACCCTAGAAATCAATAGGACAGGGAAAGGAAAGGGAAGTTTGAACTTAATTGGCTAGGTCCCTTTGTCATCATATCAGTTTAAGGATCAAGAGCATATAAATTGTCTACACCTAAAGGGGATCTATTTGATGAACCAATCAATAGTATCCATGTCAAAAATTTCTATACCTGAATCACCTAGTGCACAAAATAGTTTTTGAAAATGGTTACCTTGATGAAAACCTGGAAAACAAGTGTCCTGGTGACAAAAAATACAAAAAATACAAAAATACAAAAATACAAAAATACAAAAAAATACAAAAAATACAAAAATACAAAAGAATTTAAAAAGATAAAATACAAAAAAATCAAAAAGACTAAAAAGGTTCAATAAAAACAAATAGTGAAAACCTGGAAACATGCACTATTGGTGATTTAAACTAGTCATTTTTACATCCATTATCATATCATGTCAAGTGGTCATGTCTCACCGTAGCTTGGGGGCAGCATCTGAACCTCATTGGGGGAAATAAACATTGGGCTAAATCAAATGGACAAAAAATAGATGGACAAATGCAGCAAAAATAATGATCGAAACACAACCCAACATGGAACATCAATCACCATCAAAAACACATTGGACATCCATATCACAATTGAAAATCCACAAAAACAAGTCAAAAATTTAGTATCTGAAAATCCAAAAAACATGAGTTTGTGTCTATTGAACTACATGGTTTCTGCATGTATAAGGTAAGCAAGGCTAATCTTTGATCAGCCCCCGAGGCCCTTAGGATAGGTCTTTAAGTTAGGTCTTTGATCAAAAAATATCAAAAATTACAAAAACATCATAAAATCAAGATGGATGATCTAATCCGAATAATGATTGAAATACTTTAAGCAAAGGTTGGAAATGTTGTACTTTGATCATTATTATTATTTCTTTAGAGAAACTCGATGATGTATTGAACTAGAGAAGCAAGGAAGGAGAATGGTATTTTCTTTGTATGTTATCTGTGAATTAATCATAATTACTATGTGAATTGTCACGGGAAGTGCTCTACAAAGTATCATGGATGAAATTCCAACTCACATAGGAAAGTGGTTAATTTTTTGTCTGTTTTACACAAAAAATGCTCAGGTCATCTCAGTTTAATTATACCAAGATGCTTGTGTCACTTGCAATATCAAAAATCATGGAAGTATTACTTAGGTCATTATTGGTCTACATTATACCATTAATGCTTGTACTTACTTTCAAGATTTTAAAAGCTCTATGATGATACAAAGCACAAAAGTAGTATTAAAATTCCAATATTTTCATGTAGATTTGTATGGTAAAATTAGATTGCATTCATAATAGTTTTTATGTCTGCAGAGTGTTTGTTACAAAAGCTCGTGAAGGATTCAAATTAATGATTATCTTTTCTCATAATAGATTGAGTATACTTGACGTTAACAAAAATATCATCATGATCATGTAGTTGCATCATCATTTTCATTTGCATACATTGGAAAGAATTTAATTATCATTTAAGCATTCATACATTTGTATCACATAATTTTGCATTGATCATATCATATTTTCAATATAACATAAAATTTTATATGAAAATCTTAAAAATAAACCTTTATAGTTCCATATCATACATCCACTTAACATATCATATATCATACAACACTATTCATCCACTTATTACATCAGATAATCCATTTATTACATCATATAACACAATCATTTAACATATCATATATCATACATCATTATAATCCATTTATTACATAATTTTTATCATCCATTTATTTTCATCATATGTTTACATAAGAATAAAAATACACACATCCCATTTACATCACCCATCATAAATCATTTAAACCATTTCATCCATATCCATGCATATAGGCACATTATCATATACATCATCCATACATCATCATTTTGCACATCATAAATGAAACTCATAGCATATCATCATGTTATTAAATTACATCCATAGCATCATAAAATAAAGGATCATCATATAGCATATAGAACATATAAATAAAATGCATCCATCATAAAATCATATAGAACACAAAATAGATTGATAAATTATGCTACATATCATATAGATCAAAATCATAAATGTCAAGTATACAATGATGTTTGACATGAAGAGAGCTACATCATCAAAAATGGTTGTAATCAGAATGTACATCATCATCTCAAAATACAACAGGGTAATCACATCATGAAAACTAGGTGTTGGTGGCTCTAGATGGTGCAGGTAATGCAGGACCAGTACCTCCTCCACCACTGAAAGTATCAGGATCTCTCAGGTCTCTCGAAATAGGTTGGGTCACACCCGCACTGACAGTCCTAGTACGAGTCCTAGTTGAATGAGACCGTGCATAGCTGACTCTCTACTTGGAGGGAACTGCATCATAACATCTCCCTTTGTAGTACTCTATCTCCTCACCAATGCAGAAAACTTCTCACATGTAATCCGCTAAATTGGTACCATCTTCCAATCTCTATAGTCTCTCGCCAGTCATCTGAGATTTCTCTATAGCTCATCTGGCAGTGTCCCTCTCAATTGTCAAGGTTGTGATCTGTGCCTGTGCTGTAGCCAACTGAGCATGTACTGATGCAAGAGCCTAGGCATGGGCCTAAGCCTGAGCCTGCATCTATTTCTGGGTCTATGCCAACAAACCCTATGCCTGAGTCAGTTTCCCTTGTAATGTATGAATCTATACCTGTAGGATTGCTATTTGTGTCTGACTCTACTGCTACACATCCTCCTCAAATGGGTCTATAACTGTTCACCTCTTGCAAGGCCTCATGTACTCCTCCAAGGCTGGACCTAACCCACCTGCACCTGATCCACCTGGACTATCTCCATCACTATCATCATTGATGCTCTCCCCCTCTCCATCATCACTACTATCACTCTCATCTCTGCTAACCTCCTCATCACTGCTACTCTCCACATCCTCCTCACCTCTGATATCCTTAACACCACTGACCTCCAACACCTCCACCTCCACATCCTCCTCACTACAACCCTCATCTATCCTTTGTTGGCATCGATGTGAAAACACAACCTCCTCCCTATCAAGTAATGGATTTGGCTCATTAGGAATAGTGATGCGTGGAAATGGATGTAAAACAAGGTACTCAGCATAATCTATTGTCACGGGTGCCTCCAAAATATCAAGACAGATCTCCCAAATATATGGTTGTAAATCTTGAAACTCCTGCACGATCGCATCATATGATATCCCAGGCCCCCAATCTATCGAATCTAATTATCATTGAGCATAGTGTACGACACCCTGCGGAATACCCTGAACAATGTCATACTGATGAAGCACTAATCTTAGCAAAATTCTCTTCAAAACCCATCGTGTACATCCAATCAAAGTAAAAGACTAACATAAGAATGGCAGTTGCACATCATCATCATCCCACTGCTCGCAATCCAAGTAGGGGCATTATGTAACTATCTCCATATCATCTAACATTTTGTGCCAATGATCTAACTTACCCAGGTTAGGCTGAGTAAGTTGACCTACATAAATATGTACATATGGTTGTCTGGAAGGATGTTGCCTCACTGACACTGGCCACATGATAGCAATATAATATGCTCCCACACCCATACCTAAAGTAAAGTAACACCAATCGATAAAATCTAACCTCCAAAGTATATTGAAAAATGAAAATCATGATAAAGGTGGGAAAGCATGCACATGTCCCAAGCATATCTAGTCCCATGGATGACCATACTCTCAGCACTCGGCCCCAACCAATAGAGAATCCCTTTGACCTACGATCAAGACAAAGGAATCCTTTGATGAATCCTGCAAGAACTGATGGAAATGTGGGATAAGCATCCACCATCTCCCACCACAAAATCCACTCTCTGACAATCCTAGAATCTTGAAACACCCTCCAAAGAGAATTGATACCACCTTGCTTTGATAAATCGTAAACAACAATATCTCCCACAACTGGTATCCGTAGAATCCTCCAGAAATTCTCTGGAGTGACTGTCATCTCACCGGTGACAACGTGGAAGGTGTTATGCTCACTATGCCACCTCTCTTCTAATGTTGTCAAGAGACCCTAATTAATCCTAATATGGGGCATATCAAGTAATGAGGACAATCCACAATGAACAATGATAGTTGTCTTAGGCTAGGCCAAATGTCGTATCAGATCAAACGTCTGAGGGAACCACTCTCTAATCTAGAGGTTTTCCAATACCTCCTATCATCATGAAATGATCAAGACTTTTTGTCAAAAATCATTAACACATCAAATATCCTATCAAACCTAATCAGCTCTTGATGAGAATTTTTTAACAAATCTCATGAGCTAACATCATTGAACCTCACCTATCATGAGGTTCATCTATCAAACTATAATTATTCCTTGCCTATCATGAGGATAATTATTAACAATCAAACATCAATCCTCACCTATCATGAGGTTGAACATCATCTACTTGATCAAGATCATCAATCATATCGATCCAACGGCTGACACGATTGACAAATCAACAAAATCAAGGACAAATTTGACAAATTTTGGTAATCTGACTTATATGCGCTAAAATAGAGTTTCTAAGTACCAAAACATCAAAAGTGCCATTTTAGCATGTAAAAGAGCTAAAACAGGCAGTAAAAGCGCTAAAATATTAAAAGGGCTACTTCATCGAGAAAAAGCGTCATAACAGATGGTCAAAGCGCCACTTCATCAGAAGTGCTATTTAATGGGGGAAAAGTGCTAAATTATCAGGTAGACACACTAAAATGATGAAAGCGCTCAAACAAAAAGTAAAAGTGTTAAACTATCTAACCTATGCACCACAACATTGGAAGCACTAAAAAAATGGTAAAAGCGCTAAAACCATGGAAGTGCTAGAATAGAAAGTAAAAGTGCTACTACGACATGTAGATGTGCTAAAAGAAACTTAATTTTTAAAAAAATGAAAAAAATGCGAAAAAGACAAATGCACAAAAAATGAGGGGGTTTATGGGTACATACCGAAGGTCCGTAAGCAGTCGGACGCTAGTGATGCCGCACATGCTTGAACCAGTGAGTGTGGTAGGGAATCGACATCCTGCTCCAAAGTTAACAAATTTCTCTCTCACAAAGATTTCAAAAACTTATGCACAAATGAGTTTGAAAATGACCCTTTTGACCTTTTAAAGGTTATTTTTGGTGGGATTTTTATGGGGTTAATTAATTTTTTTAGGGAAGATTAATTCAATTTCATCTAGGGAAAAATTTCTACATTGTAATCGGGAGATAAATTATTTCACCATCAACATTTCATCGAATCATCATCAAAACACAAAAAAATCATAAATTTTGAAAAATGACAAAAAATCAATAATTTATCTCCCGAGGGGGCATATATCCATCATTATTTGAAAATCCATGTCTGAGGCATTCTAAAAAAAAATCATTGATACTGGTAGCAACAACACAAAATTTTCTTTGAAGCAATGCATAAACACATCACTTCAAAGAGGGGCAAAATGTGTTATGGAATAACTTGCACAATAGAAGAATATGATATGAAATATGCTGCAAATACTTGATAATAACTGAGAATAACAAGCCACTTCGAGGGGGCAAACCTCCAAATATCTCTAATGAGAACACACTTCACAACTTCATGATGAAATAAGACTCACAACCTCCTATATATACCTATTTATGCCAAAGATATCACCTAGGCCGACTTAGACACACCTATATAAGACTTAGGCCGACCTAAACAACTAAATAACAATATACTAA
>VDFB02353692.1:176416-194980 GCA_007258455.2 Sequoia sempervirens
GCAACAAATCTCTCACACAATCCAACCCTTAGGTCTTGGTACAAACTCCCTCACATTCAACAATCTATCTACACACAAATCGCACACACCACAACCACAAGTCCTGCTACAAGTTGCCTCACATTTGGTGATCTGCCTGTAGACTTAGGAACAACCCGCTCTGATACCACTGATGCAAAAAGAAAGGGTACAACCTTCTTACTGCTGCAAACTCATCAAATCAACTACAACAAAGTGTTTTATAAAACATAGAGAATGTGTGCAAGAAAGGGACTTTAAGTTTTCATTGATATCTTCAAAATTTTACAAACATATTGCAGATTTATATGCTAATGAAAACTACTAAAATCATATGCAAGCTACAACCATATGGGCTAATCATAACCAAAATAAATCTTATTACAAACTAAAATAAACTAGCTACAAATAATCTTGTAGTCTTTTTCAAACACCCACAGAATATCCTTCACTTGTTCAAAAAATCTTCAAACCTACAAAAACATGGCGGTTTTGGTCTCTCCCAAAATACTATCTCCGCCTCTTCATTTTCTCAAAATAATTCAATAAGCGCTCTCTCAAAAATTGTCAAATTTACCTTTCTATTCACCACCTCCATAATGCCTTGCCCAATTTTGAATGATGCATTGAATTTCATATTTTAGAATCATTATTTCTCTAACAACCCTTCCAAATCCACTCTCAACAAATTTTCCAACAATAACAAACATGCAAGATTCTCACTCCTAGAAAATAGGGACCCAATCAGAAAAGTAAATGCCAACTCAACTTGGGTGCCCATATTCTTTTGCAACTTTTTAGGAGAAATCAATGAGTTTTCAAAATTTGAAACTCCCAAAATTCCAACACCCTCTTTTTCCTTTTTATAATTTTTAAATAAATGATGAGGATTGGAATGCCACCTAGGCTAGACTACACACCAAAATTACAATATTGAGGCCAATAATTATTTATAACATTTTTTCCTAATGTTACATTTATTTTTCAACATCTAATTAATCTATCGTAAAGGAACCAAATTAAAATAAATTAAATGACAAATGTTTTTGATGATGTTGATTGTCAATTTTCCATGGATTCTCTTGCATCACTTTGATAGTTAAATACTATGATGAAATTTTGTGATAAGATGGTTTTTGCATTTAAATGAATTACTCATAAATATGAAATTATATAAATATGATGTAAATGTTACGGCTAACTACTTGGTTGTTTTTCTAAGTGAAATGCGGGTAAGATTTCATTCCCTCCAAAGGGAGAGGGGGAGTATCACCCAAGAGAAAGGTATAATCTAAGGGTTTACTAGTAATGTCATATAAGTTCAATTTCACCATGTAGGTCAAGTTATTGGATACCTTCAAAGCCAAGTAAGTCTATGGTCATTAGTTGCATCTTTTGGGTAAGTCAATCTAGTCATTTTATGTTCTTGTTATCTTCATGATCATTTTGATTACAAAATTATTGTGACATGTTGTAAGTATCTCATGTATAACATGTACATAAATGTATGTGTGTATAAATGATATTAAGAGAGATGCATATATATGTATGTATATTCTTGTATGGATACACACACTTTCATATTTGATGGTTAATGTTATTGTTTGTGTGTGTATCCATATGAGTATATATATAATGGGAACTAATTGATACATTTATAAATACATACATTTATGTTACAAATTATGCATTGATGTTATGTGTATATGTTATTATATGTTGGAATTATACTAATACACATCGAAAGGAATAATAGCCTTAATTGATGGCTATTATGATGAATTATTGATATGGGACTAAGCCAATATCATAGTGGGATATTTATCAACTGTCAACCACAAATTATAAGTGTCACTAAATGGCAATATTACTCAAATATTGAATCACTTTTAGATTATGTTTTAATCATGTTGTTGGCAGTCATTTAAACCATAGAAAGGGGGAGTTACTCAACCCCATATAGATGAAATTTATTAGCTTTAAATATGAAACAAACCAGAGAATAAGTTCCATTTTTAAGCATGTTAAGGTTACACTTTAAACCCACAAAGTGGCATGGGATACTGTAATCATAAAGTATTTATAAAACAAAAAAAATTGAGGCTATTTAAAGGGGTTGACCCTCCAAAATATGGCAACTAAGTCCAATGAAAATTAATGTTTTGTTAGCCATAAAGGATGGAAGTTAAAAGAAGTTATTGGCTTAGTCTAAAGGCATTTCGATCAACCATATTGAGAAAATAAAAACAACCACATCATGGAAATTTCAAATTGATTTATTAAAGCCTTTCAAACCACATTTTAATGTGGCTATTAAGAAGGCATTGAGCTTGTTTGATAAATTTTGAATATTGTTTTGATCAACCACATAGTGGTGCATTAAGTTGAATCTTTGAAGTTTAGAAATTGCATTTTTAATGTGTTGAAAACTGTTTTAAAAATGTGGTAACAATGTGAATAATTTGATCCTATTAAAGAGGAAATTACAAACTAATTTTTAATTGTACCAACATAAATAAGGGTGTCATTCTTAGATCAATAGTGGTAGGATATATTTAATTTACATAAGAGTGGCCTTTGCTTATAAAAGCCAGTAATTTTCTCTTTATTTGTTGTTGTTGGGCATTGAGAAATAGGCCTAGTAATTTGAGTACTTTTATCTTCAAGCATTCTGAGTTTAGAATTACCAATGTAGAGGAGAAAATAGCAAAGAATAGGAAACATCTTCTCTTCCAGGAATATGTTAGTTGATTTGTAGGAGAAGGCAAAGCATTTTCAAGGCTAGATAATTCAAGAGAAATATTATTTTTTAGCCAAGTGATAGAATAATGGGCATTCTTTTCTTTATTTAAATTTGTTATGTCCTTCAATTCAAGGAGAAAGAAATATTTTTTGCTAAAGATATAGTATCATGTTAATGTAACATACTCAATTATTACTCTATTATTTTCACCTAAGTTTAACTCATGAAGTGAATAATTCAAGTTTCCAAAGATAGGGAAATGACATTTTTCTTTTTCAATAACATAATTGCATGTTGCATAAATAATTTCACATAACATTGCATAGATGAAATAACAAAACATAATTCTAAGTAAATGAAACTCATCTTTTCAAATACAAATTACAATAGATTCATGATCATATATTCAATTTCATAACTTACAAGAGATAAAGGTCAAGGTATCCTTATCTAGATTACACTTATTCTATTTCACAAGTCTCAGTTTTCTTTTGCTCGAGGGAGAGCATCACCCAAGCGCTTTACCTCCAACCATGGACTAGTGGTCCCCTGCACACCTTCCTAACTAGAAGTGGCCCTACCCTTCAACGAAGAGTATGGTATGGTAGTATTTCCTATATGAGTATCTAGTGTCCTACATAACAAGTACAGTCATACAACTATGGATACCTTCCAACTATACATGATGCTACTGACAAGCTATGAAAAACTAGAGCACAGTGAATCGACAAAGTGTAAGCAACGACTTCTACACACTTAATTTTCCCAAAGTTTGATAAATATTATCAATCCATCTCCTAAGGAAGAGATGTTGTAAGTTCACCCACCTCTAACTTGACTTGGAAACCCTTCTAACCTATGGTTAACACTTCTCTTGGTTTGACCCAAAGGTTAACTATCATAAACAAGGTCTCTTTCAAAGGTGATGACACTCTAATGCCGATTCAAATAGAATTACCAATGGTTCCAATACCAACCTCCTCTCCTAGGTGATACTCTCCCTCCCCCACTTGAGGGTTCAAACCTTTCCTACATCCAACTTAGAGCAACATTTTTGCATTTATTTGATAACATATCATTCAAATTCATAATATAGCATAAGTGTAGAAACTTTAAAATGTCTTAAATGATATCATACACTCAAATCATATATATTGACATTGCTTTGTCTTGAAACCCGTCCTCTTTTCACTTAATTGATTAAATTATCCTAGCTATTTAATTAACTGCATCATTTTCATCTATTAGCCTGATTGACCTAATTAGGTTAATTCACCCCCTTTCATGCTAACATTTCATCCTATTAAATTGAATATATCAAATTATATAATTTAATCCCTAAAGTCCTCTTATTTAATTAAATAACCCTAAGTTATTTAATTAAATATCATATCACATACCCATTTTTCATTAAATCATTTTATTTAATGAATATCATATAATTCCCCTAATTTTCATAATTAAAACCTTATTTAATTATTAGATTACAAATTAAATCTAATCCTCCCACTTGTAAGGGAATATTCCTCCTTTGAAAATTCCTCCAAAAAGGGAATATTCTCATGGAATGTTCCCTCCCCTTTTCAACAATTAAATTTGGTTTTAATTAACTAAATATCTAATTTCCCTCACCCATGAGAATATTCTCTTTCTTCACTCATTTGAAAAAGGGAATATTCCTTTTTGAAACAAACTTTCAAGAAGACTTCTTGTGCAAGTTTAGAAAGTGTGCTTGTTTGGATGAATGTAATCCCTTGATTAAATTTCATCTTGCATTCTTAACCCTTGATGCAATCCATGATCCATGACTCCATCTTCCTTCCATTTTGACCGTTGATTGATCCTTTTGATCTTGGCCATCAATTTCATTTTACCTATTCTATAAATAGAGATTGCTTCTATTGAATAGGGATCCATCCTTCAAGATAAAACTTATGTTGTTAAAATCACTTTCATCTTGCATCCATATTTTTTGTTTTAAAAGGAATTTTAAGTTAATTTCTTGCATCATATTAGCTAAGCTTCCATTAATAGCTTCCATGGTAACATAGATGCATCCATTTAGCATGTTTTGAAATTTGGGTTTTATCTTTTGAGCTTAAACTCCATTTAGAATAGCTTTGTATACACCTATATCAATCATCTTATCATAGATCATGTTAAAATAGCTTTCATCATGTTAATTTAGCTTTTTCATCACGTTTTTATCACATCTCATCAGTTTTGTCAATTCTCTTCAATAGAATTGATCGAAACAAGCTCATTATCCAAGGGATTAGGAAAGGGTTTTAATTCCATATCAATGCAACACCACTCCCCCAATAGGATAAGTTTCAATGGATTGGAATACAATTTTTTAAAGCTATCGTATTTTAATATGTTAGTTTTAATGGATTCTTAGTTTAGTTTACAATGAGTGATTTTATTGGGACTAATGCATAGTGGCTTGATTATACTTCAAATCCACATGGATCAAATGTAATTGGCCCATACTACATTATTTGATCACATTTTGGCACTCAAGGGAGGGTCGTTCTGATCAAATTTAATGAATTTTTCTCTCGAAATCTATTTTTTTGGT
Organism: Sequoia sempervirens; assembly: GCA_007258455.2. Classification (NCBI taxonomy): domain Eukaryota; kingdom Viridiplantae; phylum Streptophyta; class Pinopsida; order Cupressales; family Cupressaceae; genus Sequoia; species Sequoia sempervirens. The sequence continues at coordinate 181,759 of VDFB02353692.1, forward strand.
TTTGCAGATATAGCGACGCTTTTGGATACTACAGCGATGCCTTTTTTAGGTGTTGCCATGTAGCTACACTATTTTTTGTAGATACAGAAACACTTAATTAAATTTTCAATGCCTATTAAAAATAGTGACGCTAATACTTTATGTAGGTATCAAATATTTACAAACAATGATGTCGTCCCAAATAGTGATGCTATCGTCATCTCTATTTTACTATAGAGCGACACTTTTTCTCACTAGAGCAACACCTTTTTGAATTATGGTGATGCCATCATAAACAACAATGCTTTTTACTGGTAAGCAAAAGAAGTGACTATATTTTATCATGTGCTTTAAATTTTTTATTTTATTTACCCTCTAACATGTCATTGACTTCTGGTTTCTATTTATTTTTTAGGCTAACTGGTTTTTCAAGTTTGGACAATGAAATTTGAAGTGAAGGATCATATCATCATTTAGTTTTACAATTGTAACAATTATTTCAACACTTATGGGGAAATTATAACCCATTTACAATGCTTTAATTCATGTTTTAGGACCAAACTAGACTTCTTTTGGGTTTAAATTGAACATTCAAATTGGTTAAAACTAAAACCTCACATCATTATGCTTGTTGGTTTAAAATTGAACAATACAATTCCAACACTTCAAATTGGTGCTTAAAATGAACTCATTTTTCTATTATGGATTAAAATGAGCATGTGGTTGATTTGCTTGTGTATGTTTGTTGTGTGTATCCAATCCCCTTGCGCTTCATGCAATCTTGGGTGAAGAGAAACACACAAGTATACCTTTTCTTCTTAGAAGTGCTTATCCTCTCCCCTTGCACCTTTTTGCAATATTGGGTGACAGAAATCATTTTATGCTTCAAACATGTGTTACCTTTAGAAGGGCCTACCTCCTAACCTAAGAGAGGGAACAACCCATAGTGGTACTTTCATTTCAGATGGCTATAAAAATAATTTGGTTGTGACTAAATTCATGTACCAAGCTGGTTGTGGTTGTCCCATACCAATTAATGTCTCCCTTAGTATCTTTGTGATGCATTAAGACCCTTAGATATTTCTAAGGGTTGAGAGGCCTCTTAATTGAGTGAATTTCCATGTGTATTGTACCAGTTTATCCCAAATATGGTCATTAAAATCCTTGTTTGTAGTGGCTAACCAAATCTAATTTTGAAGTGTATTTTAAGGTAGTGCATTGGAGTAGGACCACTCCAAGAAGTTACTTACCATGTCTGGTTTTTGATTGAGGAAATAAAGAAAATGGGGAAGGGACTCCTTTTCATGGCATGTCAAGATGTTACATTTCCTTGACATAGCCTATTTTTCCATTTCATCTTCATGAATTAATGATCTCTTCTGATTATGGTAAGCCTACTAAGAAATATGCACCCTCTCTATCTAGGATTGTAAATGCTTATGAGTCATTTTAACACTAGCTTGGTTCCAAAACAATTTGTAAACAAACATCAACAAGTCTTTTTAGAATTTAAAACCCTTTCGTTTAAGTATGGATACCCTTTGACAAAACCTTGATATTGATGCTTGTCCTAAGGATTTATTCTTAGAGACTTCTAAATATTTGGGTTTACATCTCAATCCATACTTCCCAAAGTTAACCTAGGTAACTATGCCCCTAACTTCATCCTTTTCACAAAATGGACCTTGTGAGAGGAATGATGTTTTTGACATAGACACTTAGTTTGAAACTTAAGCAAGACAAGTTTTTGTGGTAAAAAGAAACTCATTAAAGCAAGATAAATTGACAAATTAAATCCCACATGACCATTTGGAATTCAATCACTTTGGTTGAACAACCTAACCTTACGCTCGGTATCATTCAACCAAACTTTGAACTCGTTGAAGGAGAAAAAATAGATATAATTAGTAGTTTGAGAAGCTCCACATTTAAAACAAAGGAAACACCCATCTAGTGGAGAAACGCAACATACATCTTAGACAAACAAGAGGAACAATCTGATATTGTGGCCGAAAGGCCCATATTACCACCTCCCACGTGGCAATAAATGTCCTTTTTTTCATAATCTTGTGCTACTCTAAATGATCTCTCACAAAATAAAAATCCCCAAGAGAAGTTCTACATGTCATCACTTCAAACTTAGGTATCATAGTCAAAATTTCATCAAGAGACATCTTGTGAATCTCTACCACAACAAGAACATTTTGGTAAGGAATTTTTATAGACATGTTTTGATGAATAATCCAGAAATGTATTCCCAATATGAACCCCTCATTTAAGTCAACATTAGTCTTTAGGGCTTGAACACTTTAAGAGGTATAGCATGTTTCTCACCACCTTGGTCTTGGAAAAAAAATGTTCACTCTAAGTCAACATTGGGTCAAAAATTTCATCCACCCATTACCAAATTCCATCCTTCACTTCACCAAACTTTGCAAAAAAATTGAACACACCAACACTCTTTAACTTAGACATCAATCAAACCAAAACCATAACTCAGCTACTTTGTATGTGAAATGAATCCTTTTCCATGAACTTAGTTAAGTTGGTTATAATATTTGGAGTAGTTTATCTTGAAGGTCACAAGTCTACCCTAAAGATTCACAAGTTCATTAACATCCTTTATCCAAACATCAAACAATCAAACTTAAGTCAAAAAAATTATCCCAAAATGTTTGTAAAGATCACTCCCTATATTGTTCATCTTTTCATCTCACATTATCATCATTGCTCCAAAAAGAATTAGATCATCCATTTTATCTATATTTGAGTCAAATAGAGAGTTTAAACATTAAAAATTCTCAAATAACTCTCCCATAGATGACCCAAAATTTATGGTAAAGACAAGATCACAACACAAGAGAATCATGGAGAAAATCAAAGTCTCATTCACCTCAAGTGATCCCAATCCTCTAATTTGATCCAAGAAGTCATGTTACCCCATGACAACAACCCCCAACTATGTTAGGACCATATGAGATAGAAGACATCACGAACAAGTCATTTGGACTTACTAAGGAAGAAATCAGAGTAAAAATAATAACATCAAGCCTTAGAAAACATAGCACCAAATTCCCCATCTTTTGTTGCACAACCCTTGACACAAGGCTTGAATTCATCCACCATTCAAACAACTCCATCCCTTGTGCCAAGTCAACCCTTAACATCTAGTCTTACAACTAGGCTAGGAACCAACATTGGTCTCACTTCATGTCTAGGAACCAACACAACTATGGATATTCACAACACGACCATTCCATTAAACACCAACCTTCCCAAAAACATAGGTTGGACACCAAAATTTGGAAAAACACTTACATTCCATGACACCACAATGACCTCAAAATTTTGAGCACAACCATCTTCATCCATCACTAAAAATAGCCAAAGTGTGCCTAATGTTATGCAAGGTAATGTGAACCAAGTGCGTCAAATACGACAAGGGAAAGTTAACACCCTCAAGAAAGGGAAACCATTAACAAGTGGTTCTAGTAACCCCATCAACACATCAAAACCAGTGGTTACTCAAACTACTCAAGTCAATCCAGCATCCACATCAACCCCATCTATCATCAATCCAAATCAAAGAAACAACATTGTTACGAATCCTATCAACCAAGGTAATACCTTGATCCCACCTAAAATACAACAAGGGAACCCCCTAACCATTGGTTAAGGGATCCCTTTTAATCAATTGCAAGGTCTGAATATTCCATTACAATTACAATAACTAATGGCACCATCATCATCTTTCCCCTTTGTCCCTCCCATCATGCAAAATCAAACGGAACCTCAAATTTGCATTCCTCCATCCCAATCCACCATCTTGCAAGGAATGTTAAACCAAGGGAACCCCCAACCTCTCGTCACTAACTCGTAACCCATGCAGAACATCAACACCCAAAACCCATCATAGATGTCTCAACAACTAACTAATCCTACATTGCAAGTGCATGCCTTAGCTTTACAACAAGCACAACAAGCTTATTAGCAAGTCATCCAACAACAGAAAGAAGCCTTAGTAGCACAACAATAGTAACGACCATAGCAATAGCCCTTAGCAGCACAACAAAAACAAGCAACCTTAGCAGCACAACAACAACAAACAACCTTAGCAGCACAACAACAACATCAATCCCATCAAGAAGCCTTAGCAGTGTGACTAATGTCATATTAAAGGTTAACTACACCCGATCCATATGAATTTGAGGCATATTTAACCCACTAAGCATCAATCCCAATAAGATCATTCACTATAAACAAAGACAAAGAAACCATTAAAACTAACGTTTTAAATCATGAAAGTTTGACAAACCTCTAATCTAAGACATTTAAACTTATCCTATTGGGGGAGTAGTGTCACATTTATGTGGAATGGTGACCCTTTCCCAATCCCTTGGATAATGAGCTTGTTTCGATCAATTCTATTGAAGAGAATTTGTGTGATAAAACATGATTTAAATGCTAAATTAACATGATGCAATCTATTTTAACATGATTTATGTTAAGATGATCAATATGGGTGTATGAAAGTCTACTCTAAATGTATGAAAGCTTCAAAATATTAAAACCCTAATTAAAAAATAAGCTAAATGTATGCATCTATGTTATCATGCAAGCCATTAATGGAAACTAAGCTAATATGCAAGTAAATAAAGCTAAAATGATGTTAAATGTGAGTGCAAGTGCAAATGATTTTAACAACATAAGTTTGATGTTAAAAGGTGGATCCATTTGTATCCAAATAGTGCTTTATTTATAGGAAAGAAAATGAGAAATGAAGGGTTAAGATCAAAAAGGACAATAAATTTTCAAAAATGGAGGAGAGATGAAACATGGATCATGGATTCTCATCAATGGATGAGAATGAAAGATGAGATTTAATCAAGGGTTTTCATTGCTTCAAACAAACACACTTTTAACTTGTACAAATGGTCACAAGTTAACTTGCACATGAAGTTTTGAGTTAACTTGCACATGAATTTTTTTAAGAATATTCCCATGGGTGAGGATAAAGAGATATTTAGAAAATTAAAACAAAGTTTAATTGTGAAAAAGGGGAAGGAATATTCCTTTTGGAGGAATGTGCAAATGAGGAATATTCCTTTGAAATATTCCCTTGCAAGTGGGGGAATTAGATTTATTAGCAATTTAATTAATTAAAACTAAATTTGAATGAGAAATCAAAAGCTTAGATGGAAAAGATCAATCAATGATCATGATGGAAAGATGGAGGCATGGATCATGGATTCCCATCAAGGGTTGAGAATGCAAGTTGATATTTAATCAAGGGCTCACAATTATGCAAACAAACACACTTTGCAACAACTTTAAAAATTTGTTTCAAAGTTTGTTTGGAGTAATCACTACCATTTTTTGGGGGGAAAATAGGAGAATATTCCCTATGCAAGTTCATGAGAGGGAAACTAGAAATTTAGTTAATTAAAAATAAATTTGAATGTGCAAAATGAGGAATGTGAGGATATTCATTGAATTATTGATTTATTTAATGAAAAGGAGATGCAAATATGATATTTAAAAATAGTTTAGATTATTTAATTAAATAAGAGGACTTAGGGTTAAAATTAAATAATTTTCATTATTTAATTAAATCGTATGAAATGTCAGTGTGAGAGGGGGTGAATTAACCCAATTAGGTCAATCAGATTAATAGGTGAAAATGAGGCATTTAATTAAATAATTAGGCTTATTTAATTAAACAAGAAAAAAGAGGATGGGTTTGAGGACAAAATGATGTTAGTAAGCCAATGTGATCCATTGAGACATTTTTAGGTGTCTACAAGAAGCATAGAAACAATAGAAAGCACACCAAGCATCCTTAGCAGCCCAGAAAGTAGCCCTTGTGGCCCAACAACAACAACAAGCCTTACTAGCCTAGCAGTATGCCCAATAATAACAACAACAACAAGGCTTCTACTATAACCCTCAATATAAAATCGTCAATATGAACACATTAGGAACATATACACCTCCACCACCATCACCTTCACAATATCATATGCCACCATACTCATCATACAATACCTCATCATATCAAAATCCCATATATAATCCATCTATCATCCCACAATACACAACATATGTTCCTCCACCAAACCCACAAGATGATGCAACCTCACAACTTAAGGTGTTAGCACAAGAAATGTAGGATATCCAGATGGGAAAGAAAATGAAGACCCATGCACAAAAAAAATTATGTCCTTATCCATTTGATAGAAACATTTCCATGGTATCTTTCCCTCCTAGCTTTAAGGTCCCAAAATTTTATAAATACAAAGGGATGGGAAATCCTATGGACTACATCAAGGAATTCAATGTCATGTACATGGAGGTACCATACAATGACTCTTACTTAATGTGCCTCTTCCCACAAAGTTTAATAGGTCCTACCATGGATTTCTTCTCACAATTGCCTCCAGGAATCAAAACATTCCAAAAAATTATCAATAAATTCACCGACCACTTCTCTTTCAACCTAGACATGGATGTGAGATTAGAGGAGTTATATACACTCAAGAAAAATAAAGGAGAATAATTCACCAATTTCTTGCAAAGGTGGAGGCAAAGAGCTAGTAAAAGCAAGTGTCCCCTTCCTGATGAACAACAAGTGGGGATTATCATAGTGAATGTTGATCCAGATCTATCATTTCACTTGAAGATACAATGTATCACCACTTAAGACAAGCCTATCTCTAGGGCCCTCAAAAACAAGAGAGCCTTAATCTCACAAGGAAATACACAAGTGTATAAGGAAAACTTCCCATCCACTAGTTTTAATGAAAATCCCCGCTCTTGGGCTAAGAACAACAATGTTACTAGTGATGGTGTTGTTGATGCAAAGGTGGTCTTAACTACTCCTAGGAAAGCAAACACCCAATCCATAAATACTCAACATCTACCCCCAAAGAGAAAACAGTGCTCCTAAATGAAAATTCACTCCTTTAGGGGAACCTATGGAGGATGTGTTGAAGCAGTTGATGCAGTCTAACCTTATCACACTCCCAAATTTCTTGAACTATCAAGAGCCACAAGTCAAACCTCTTAACTATAGAGATGATCATTTTTATGAATCTCATGGATACAAAGGTCATAACACAATTCTTTTTTAGACTCAAACATCTTATTGAATAGGGAAACATTTATGTTGATCGAAATTTGGGAATGAAAATATAAAAATTTACACAAACCCTGTACTAGATCATACAAAAGCAAAAGATTCAAGGAATAAACCTTAAAAAATGTAAACCATACACGTGATACCATGGTAGGACATATTTATTCATCACAACATGAGGAATTAGACACACATAAAGATATTATTTTAAAACAAAGTCCAAACCCATCAACAGTGTTTAGAAATATTTTATACTGTAATGACATCAAGTGGGTATAAAATTTTGATATCTCTACCACATATGACTCAATTATTGGGAATGTTGAAGAAGTTCCAAATGAGCCAGAAATATCCCTTGTTACACTCGTACCCACAAACTATTGTGAAGATTCTTAAATATTGATGCTATATCATCCACCCAAGGATCATGTCAAGAGGAAGCTCTTGGGGATAATTAAATCTACTCTGAATCAAGTAAAGATAAAGAATCCCTATCCCCAAAGTTTCACCAATAGTTGAGGAACCTCTTCCGAACCATTTTAAAATCCAAAGATGCCCCTAATATCACTCCTAAGATGTTTATTTTTGATGGACACATAGACGTTCTTCATCCAAAACAAGAGTCTCCCACTCTTGATATTTCTACACAAGAGCAAGAAATAGTCGAGATTCTTGATTCCTACAGTGACCATGCATCATCGACATCTTTTGAGTCAGCATCAACATCTTTTGAAGCAATATCAATATATAACAATGTCATACAATCTGAGCAAATAGTTTATATTTTGAAACAATAGGAACCCATAGCAGTATCATGTGTTCATTATAAGTCATATTCAGTGGCTATGGATTAGAGGATACATTATCAATGCAAAGGATTAGGTATTGATAATACCTTCATAACATTGGGGGAAATCTTGTCTAAAAATATATATATATGGGGCAAGAAGAATCCTTATGGTAAAATATTGTTAACCCTACAACTATTATATCATGAGTTTGCATTCACCCATCATCTCATACACAAATTGGGACCAATATAAAATGAATAATTCTTATCAAAGAAATTAGAAGATCATCAAAGAAAATGAAGTAGTAACGCAAAGGGGACAAAGCACATACAAATGGATACCAAAGGAAAATTAAAAAAATCATCCTTCTAAAACTCCATTAGTCAAAGAAACTATGGGGAAAAATCAAAAAGGGGAGTGTACCCATCAAAATAGTCCTCAAATACAAAACAATCTTCTCAAGCAAGGAACAAAGTATATCCAGTGGTTGGTCCTAATTCCATGAAAACCTATGTTCCCACCCATCATTTCTCATCTTCCCAAGTTGGGAGGGTCAAAGGTTCCAAACCATCAACCAATCCATTTCATATTCCTTCATGCATGACATCATACACTCTATTCACAATATCCAATTCTTGCATTAACCATGTGTTGACAGCTACCTTTCATCATAAGGACTTTGAAGGCACTTCATCATGATGTGCACACATAGACAAGGTTAATTATAGTACCAGCAAAGGAAAATAAGAGTTCTTCAAGGTTGCATTCAAGTGCTCATATCTTAGCAAAGCAACTTCTTCAAGCAGGGTATCATTGGCATGTTATGATAGTGGCCTCTACATCAATTCCACCAAGTGGTTCAACATGAGGGTAAAACTTCCAAAAAAAATTTTAAAAAAAAAAGTAAAAATAAAAATCATCCTCCAATCTAAGCCACTACGATGGCACTTTGGGAAAGTACTATGATGAAAACCTGGAAAACAAGCATCATGAGTAGAATTGAGTGTCTATATGATCCTTCTCAGATAGAAGCATCTCATCTTTTCATGATAAATCCAATGTTCCCTCCATCCATCCAATATAGATTCATCTAGATATTCCACTTTATCTTGATCTTGACAAAGATTCAGCATATAATTCAACTCTACTCATGGAAAATTTTTGACAGGTTCTTTACCATTTTATCTTGTGAAGTCCTATAGCCCATATTGAACATGATAAAATTATATCAAAATCTTCACATATACATTACCTATCTTGGTTATCTATTGCAGTATGAGGAATTTCTAGACACTGGGGGCAGGTTATTGCACTCTTGTTTTCAAATAACTCTTGATCCATGTCTTATGTCTCATAATGTGACATCGACATCAAGATCTAGGTAATTTTCACCTCTTAAATCACATCAAAAATCCAAAAAACATTCATAAAACCTCACCAAAATACAAAAACACTTGCAAAATCCAAAACACATCAAAATCCCTAAACATGTCAAAACATCAAAAATCCAAAAATAATACCATGTTGAACTATGAATCTCTAAGTTTGAACGTAGTAAATGCTATCATTGATGTGCCCCCAAGACACCCTAGGTCAATCCTTTAGGATTCTATCATAATAAACAAACAATCCATCAACTATTCTTTTTATCATTGTCAATAAGTCAAGTCAGTCAAACTATGAGGTTTTTGTGTGTATAACATAGGCAAGGCTAATCTTTGATCAACCCCCGAGGCCCCTAAGATAGTCTTTTAGGTTTGATTCTTGGTCGAAGTTCAAAAAATCCCTAAACATTCAAATATCAGAAAAGCCTTAAATATTTGCAAAAACTCATAAAACACAAAAACATTTAGAAAACTCAAAACCCTAAACATTCAAAACTCAACAAAACCCTAAAAATTTGAAAATTGAAAAATCAAAAAATGTTGGAAAACCCTAAACAACCTCAAATAATCCAAAAAAAAAAACATTCACATAGACTCTCAAAAGACCAAAAATAGCCTCAAAACATTTTCAAAACATCAAAAACATTGAAATATTCTATAAAATTCAAAACCATTCATCCCATTTTGCTTTCACCCACAATAACCTTCATCCATAATAAATCAATTGTCATCTTCAACCTTTGGTAAAAAAAATAGAAAGAAAGTGTCGCAAGTCGTAAAGTGAGAACCTAAGTGTCAAAATCTAAAGTCTAGATCATAGGTAAATGATTCAGTAGAGTTTGTATCAACAGCTTATCACACACCTCATCCTAATCAAAACATTTGATCATAGGTAAACGAGTTAGTAGAGATTGAAATGATGAAAGACATATCAATTTATAGAAATTTGATCATTCAAGTGACAGGTTAGGATCGAAAGATCGATAAATAGTCGAGAAGATTAGACATGCATTATGATAACTATTAGTAGTGACATGAGTGATACCAATTAGAAATAGAAATAAAGATTAAATAAATGATTTAATCTTCGAGTTTGGTATTTGAAAACAAAAGAATAGTCTTTGCATGGAAAAGATAAAGATAGGATTAAAGCAACACTTTGTTCGAACGCACGCACAAGATTTAATTAATTAAATAAAAATATTTAATTAATACACATGTACATGCAAACTAGTTAGAACTATATGACTAAATGATTTGACAAATAGATTACTCGTGAAAGCAACTCAGACATTAAATCAGGAGTTAACCGACCGATTTAAATATATCTTGAGTCGAGTTAGAGTGAATACTTAGATAACTTACACAACTATCTAAATATAGAGGAATGCGTTAAAATAGATTTTTACAAATTAAATGATTTATTTAATTTGATATTTGATATTTGAAGAATAATTAAATAAATAAAGAATTTATTTAATTATAGTTGACATATGGTAAAGGGTAAATTAAATAATAATTTATTTAATTTGACAAGGATAAAGTTAATTAGTAACATAATTAAATAAAAAGCATTTATTTAATTAATCAAATAGAATAAAGAAAATGAGAATTAATTAAATAATTAAGATTATTTAATTAATAGATGAATTAAAGTTAAGGTAAATTAATTAAATAAATAGATTTATTTAATTAATAAAGAAATGAAGAACTTTAGAGAATAATTAAATAATTGACATTATTTAATCATGACCATGGAAATACAAATTATGAAGAAATTGAAGTCACGGGCTTAGACCAGATTTTGGTGTCTACATTTTCCCCTCTTTGATACAATGTCATTTTGGCGTTGTGTCAAAGAAAATCAATAAAAAATATGCCCTAGTCATGCCCCAGTGTAAAACAAGTGAAGGTATGCCCCCTCAAGAAAATTGACAAATTTTAAAAAAAAATTAAAAAATTTGGAAATAGTCTTGATTAGTTAATTTGATAGTCATAAATGTAGTGGAGTTGATGGATTTTAATTTGGAAGTGTTAGGGACGTGTACAGGCTGATTGAAGTTGGAAGTTTACGTGGCCAGTTAGAAGAAATGCCACCAAAACCCTAGGTATAAATAGAAAAAGGGGTGAAAACCAATTCATTTTTACCCATATAGCCTTGTAAATTGAGATTTGTTCTGAATTTTCTATGAAGATGTCTCCAGTTCCACACACCCATCATCGAGCATATAGGATCCAGAAATTCAAGCAACCGGCCGACATGGACCCCCCAATATGCAGTCGGTCTTTGACTTTTGCATTTTTTATTTTCACATTTTTTTATGCATTTAATTTCAATTTTTGTCATGCATCATTTTAGGAAATAACTACATATGCACACGCAAATGAAGCATGTGTATGCGGAATTATGCATTTGCACTTTACATCATAGCTTTAGCATAGGTTTTGTAATTTCAATGCATTTGAATTTTATTGTGATGCATATGGAAAATAGCAATGCATTTGTATTTAGCAAAGACACATTTGTTTTATTTGCAATGCATTGTTATATTTTCGTATTGTGCATGTTTGTACAGAGTCGCATGTGAATGTTGTATGCAATTGTCATTTTTGCATGCAATTGTAATATGGAATGACGCATTTGATATTCTATGATGTGTCTGCGAATTGAAATAACGCAATTGTTTATTTGAAATGCATTTGCAAAATAATGATGCATTTGACTTGGATGCTATTTTTTCATTTTGAAGTAGGGTAGGTTATTGATTTTGACATGAGGCATGTATAATTCCATTGCAAGTTTTTTTGGACCCTATTTATATGTGAGAACTGAGACCATTGAATTTTTTCTTTTGTGATAGTTTGTAGAGCATAGAGAGATGGTTTCTATGGAATTTGGCTCTCTTCCATGTGACAGACATGCCCATTATTCAGGAAAATTGGGGGCTACTGATAGTGTTATGTGAGTGGTGGCACTCAGAGACATCTTCATTTCACCTACCTACTGGAGAGGTGACAGTCACTTTAGAGGATGTATATAGGATCCTTAGAATACCTGTTAGGGGTACTAGAGTTATGTATGATACTCAAAGGGGATTCTCTGAGATATGCAGATATTATCCCCACAAGGATATTAGATAGTCAGGTATCAACCACTATGAGATTAGGTGGCATGTTCTAGCATAGAGATATAGGCAATTAGACTGTCTTTTGTGTACTCTGATTGGTGGTATAGTCCTCCCTGATCGTACCTCATGGATTTCCTATGGGATGGGGAGAGATGTTGGTAGGTATGTTAGAACATCAAGAGGTTTATGCTTGGGGCCCTTGTCTCCTAGCTATGTTGTATTTTCATTTGCATGATATAGCCTATTGAGAGGCACATTCTATGAGCTATGATACCATGCTCCTGATGGTATGGGCATGGGAACACATAGCTATTTTTTCATCTACCAGTTATAGTTTGATGTGTAGCATGGAGCACCCTATGCCTTCCATTATGTGGGGGCTAATACTCAACACCATGTTGGAGATACTGGATTCTTCAGACATTCTATTGATACCATGGTACAGTTCACATGGAGACCATACTTGGGTTGTCCAGAGTGTTTAGACGAGGATGATAATTTGACATATTTCCATCAGACATAGTATTTGATTGGGTGAACTATTTCATGTGTGCATATTATAGAGAGACATTTTCCAAATCATGTTTTGCGTCAATTTAGAGAGGTTTAGGATGAGCCTAGAGGATGAGCAGAGTTTGTGAGATCATCTCAAGAGATCACACTATGGGGTGTTGAGATACCAATGGCTATTGTCGAGGTAGATATTGATGCATTGCAATCAGTGCAGTGGGGGTGGAGAGATGGTTTGGTAGATCTAGGTACCACCAAGGCATATGATCGGTGGTGGGTCATTCACACGTCAAT
>VDFB02353692.1:195080-208895 GCA_007258455.2 Sequoia sempervirens
ATCGTCGTCTCTATTTTACTACAGAGCGACTCTTTTTCTCACTAGAGCGACACCTTTTTGAATTATGGTGATTCCATCATAAACAACGATGCTTTTTACTGGTAAGCAAAAACAATGACTAAATTTTAGCATGTGCTTTAAATTTTTTATTTTATTTACCCTCTAACATGTCATTGACTTCTGGTTTCTATTTATTTTTTAGGCTAACTAGTTTTTCAGGTTTGGGCAATGAAATTTGTAGTGAAGGGGCATATCATCATTTAGTTTTACAATTGTAACAAGTGTTTCAACACTTATGGGGCAATTATAACCCATTTACGATGCTTTAATTCATGTTTTAGGACCAAACTAGACTTCTTTTGGGTTTAAAATGAACATTCAAATTGGTTAAAACTAAACCCTCATATCATTATGCTTGTTGGTTTAAAATTGAACAATACAATTCCAACACTTCAAACTGGTGCTTAAAACGAACTCATTTTGCTATGATGGATTAAAATGAGCATGTGGTTTATTTGCTTGCGTATGCTTGTTGGGTCTATCCAATCCCCTTGCGCTTCATGCAATCTTGGGTGAAGAGAAACACACAAGTATACCTTTTCTTCTTGGAAGTGCTTATCCTCTCCCCTTGTGCCTTTTTGCAATCTTGGGTGACGGAAAGCATTTTACGCTTCAAACATGTGTTACCTTTAGAAGGGCCTACCTCCTAACTTAAAATAGGGAACAACCCAAAGTGGTACTTTCATTTTAGTCAACTATAAAAATAATTTGGTTGTGACTAAATTCATGTACCAAGCTGGTTGTGGTTGTCCCATACCAATGAATGTATCCCTTAGTATCTTTGTGATGCATTAAAACCCTTAGATATTTCTAAGGGTTGGGAGGCCTCTTAATTGAGTGAATTTCCATGTGTATGGTACCATTTTATCCCAAATATGGTCATTAAAATCCTTGTTTGTAGTGGCTAACCAAGTCTAATTTCAAAGCGTATTTTAAGGTAGTGCATTGGAGTAGCACCACTCCAAGAAGTTACCATGTTCGGTTTTTGATTGAGGAGATAAAGCAAATGGGGAAGGGACTCCTTTTCTTGGGGTGTCAAGACGTTACATTTCCTTGACATAGCCTATTTTTCCATTTCATCTTCACGGATTAATCATCTCTTCCGATGATGTTAATCCTATTAAGAAATACGTTCCCGCTCTATCTAGGATTGTAAATGCTTATGAGTCATTTTAACACTTGCTTGGTTTCAAAATAATTTGCAAACAAACATCAACAAGTCTTTTCAAAATTTAAAACCCTTTCATCTAAGTATGGATACCCTTTGACAAAACCTTGATATTGATGCTTGTCCTAAGGATTTATTCTTAGAGACTTCTAAATATTCGGGTTTACATCTCAATCCATACTTCCCAAAGTTAACCTAGGTAACTATGCCCCTAACTTCATCCTTTTCACAAAATGGACCTTGTGAGAGGAATGATGTTTTTGACATAGACATTTAGTTTGAAACTTAAGCAAGATAAGTTTTTGTGGTAAAAAGAAACTCATTAAAGCAAGATAAATTGACAAATTGAATCCCACATGACCATTTGGCATTTGATCACTTTGGTTGAACAACCTAACCTTACACTCATTATCATTCAACCAAACTTTGAACTCATTGAAGGAGGAAAAATAGATATAATTAGTAGTTTGAGAAGCTCCACTTTTGAAACAAAGGAAACACCCATCTAGTGGAGAAACTCAACATACATCTTAGATGAACAAGAGGAACAATCTGATATTGTGGCCAGAAGGCCCATATTACCACCTCCCGCATGGCAATAAATATCCTTTTTTTTCATAATCTTGTGCTTCTCTAAATGATCTCTCACAAAATAAAAATCGCCAAGAGAAGGTCTACATGTCGTCACTTCAAACTTAGGTATCATAGTCAAAAGTTCATCAAGAGACATCTTGTGAATCTCTACCACAACAAGAACATTTTGGTAAGGAATTTTTATAGATGTGTTTTGATGAATGATCTAGACATGTATTCCCAATATGAACCCCTCATTTAAGTCAACATTAGTCTTTAGGGCTTGAACACTTTAAGAGGTATAGCATGTTTCTCACTACCTTGGTCTTGGAAAATAAATGTTCACTCTAGGTCAACATTGGGTCACACATTTCATCCACCCATTATCAAATTCCATCCTTCACTTCACCAAATTTTGCAAAAATTTTGAGCACACCAACACTCTTTGACTTAGACATCATTTAAACCAAAACCCTAACTCAGCTACTTTGTATGTGAAATGAATCCTTTTTCATGCACTTAGTTAAGTTAGTTATCATCTTTGGACTAGTTTATCTTGAAGGTCACAATTCTACCCTAAAGATTCACAAGTTCATTAACATCCTTTATCCAAACATCAAACAATCAAACTTAAGTCAAAAGTGTTGTCCCAAAATGTTTGTAAAGATCACTCCCCATATTATTCATCTTTTCATCTCACATTATCATCATTCCTCCAAAAAGACTCAGAGCATCCCTTTTACCTAGATTTAAGTCAACTAGAGATTTTAAACATTAAAAATTCTCAACATAACTCTCCCATAGATGACCCAAAATTTATGGTAAAGACAAGATCACAACACAAGAGAATCATGGAGAAAATCAAAGTCGCATTCACCTCAAGTGATCCCAATCCTCTAATTTGATCCAAGAAGTCATGTTACCCCATGACAACAACCCCCAACTATGTTAGGACCATATGAGATAGAAGACATCACGAACAAGTCATTTGGACTTACTAAGGAAGAAATCAGAGTAAAAATAATAACATCAAGCCTTAGAAAACATAGCACCAAATTCCCCATCTTTTGTTGCACAACCCTTGACACAAGGCTTGAATTCATCCACCATTCAAACAACTCCATCCCTTGTGCCAAGTCAACCCTTAACATCTAGTCTTACAACTAGGCTAGGAACCAACATTGGTCTCACTTCATGTCTAGGAACCAACACAACTATGGATATTCACAACACGACCATTCCATTAAACACCAACCTTCCCAAAAACATAGGTTGGACACCAAAATTTGGAAAAACACTTACATTCCATGACACCACAATGACCTCAAAATTTTGAGCACAACCATCTTCATCCATCACTAAAAATAGCCAAAGTGTGCCTAATGTTATGCAAGGTAATGTGAACCAAGTGCGTCAAATACGACAAGGGAAAGTTAACACCCTCAAGAAAGGGAAACCATTAACAAGTGGTTCTAGTAACCCCATCAACACATCAAAACCAGTGGTTACTCAAACTACTCAAGTCAATCCAGCATCCACATCAACCCCATCTATCATCAATCCAAATCAAAGAAACAACATTGTTACGAATCCTATCAACCAAGGTAATACCTTGATCCCACCTAAAATACAACAAGGGAACCCCCTAACCATTGGTTAAGGGATCCCTTTTAATCAATTGCAAGGTCTGAATATTCCATTACAATTACAATAACTAATGGCACCATCATCATCTTTCCCCTTTGTCCCTCCCATCATGCAAAATCAAACGGAACCTCAAATTTGCATTCCTCCATCCCAATCCACCATCTTGCAAGGAATGTTAAACCAAGGGAACCCCCAACCTCTCGTCACTAACTCGTAACCCATGCAGAACATCAACACCCAAAACCCATCATAGATGTCTCAACAACTAACTAATCCTACATTGCAAGTGCATGCCTTAGCTTTACAACAAGCACAACAAGCTTATTAGCAAGTCATCCAACAACAGAAAGAAGCCTTAGTAGCACAACAATAGTAACGACCATAGCAATAGCCCTTAGCAGCACAACAAAAACAAGCAACCTTAGCAGCACAACAACAACAAACAACCTTAGCAGCACAACAACAACATCAATCCCATCAAGAAGCCTTAGCAGTGTGACTAATGTCATATTAAAGGTTAACTACACCCGATCCATATGAATTTGAGGCATATTTAACCCACTAAGCATCAATCCCAATAAGATCATTCACTATAAACAAAGACAAAGAAACCATTAAAACTAACGTTTTAAATCATGAAAGTTTGACAAACCTCTAATCTAAGACATTTAAACTTATCCTATTGGGGGAGTAGTGTCACATTTATGTGGAATGGTGACCCTTTCCCAATCCCTTGGATAATGAGCTTGTTTCGATCAATTCTATTGAAGAGAATTTGTGTGATAAAACATGATTTAAATGCTAAATTAACATGATGCAATCTATTTTAACATGATTTATGTTAAGATGATCAATATGGGTGTATGAAAGTCTACTCTAAATGTATGAAAGCTTCAAAATATTAAAACCCTAATTAAAAAATAAGCTAAATGTATGCATCTATGTTATCATGCAAGCCATTAATGGAAACTAAGCTAATATGCAAGTAAATAAAGCTAAAATGATGTTAAATGTGAGTGCAAGTGCAAATGATTTTAACAACATAAGTTTGATGTTAAAAGGTGGATCCATTTGTATCCAAATAGTGCTTTATTTATAGGAAAGAAAATGAGAAATGAAGGGTTAAGATCAAAAAGGACAATAAATTTTCAAAAATGGAGGAGAGATGAAACATGGATCATGGATTCTCATCAATGGATGAGAATGAAAGATGAGATTTAATCAAGGGTTTTCATTGCTTCAAACAAACACACTTTTAACTTGTACAAATGGTCACAAGTTAACTTGCACATGAAGTTTTGAGTTAACTTGCACATGAATTTTTTTAAGAATATTCCCATGGGTGAGGATAAAGAGATATTTAGAAAATTAAAACAAAGTTTAATTGTGAAAAAGGGGAAGGAATATTCCTTTTGGAGGAATGTGCAAATGAGGAATATTCCTTTGAAATATTCCCTTGCAAGTGGGGGAATTAGATTTATTAGCAATTTAATTAATTAAAACTAAATTTGAATGAGAAATCAAAAGCTTAGATGGAAAAGATCAATCAATGATCATGATGGAAAGATGGAGGCATGGATCATGGATTCCCATCAAGGGTTGAGAATGCAAGTTGATATTTAATCAAGGGCTCACAATTATGCAAACAAACACACTTTGCAACAACTTTAAAAATTTGTTTCAAAGTTTGTTTGGAGTAATCACTACCATTTTTTGGGGGGAAAATAGGAGAATATTCCCTATGCAAGTTCATGAGAGGGAAACTAGAAATTTAGTTAATTAAAAATAAATTTGAATGTGCAAAATGAGGAATGTGAGGATATTCATTGAATTATTGATTTATTTAATGAAAAGGAGATGCAAATATGATATTTAAAAATAGTTTAGATTATTTAATTAAATAAGAGGACTTAGGGTTAAAATTAAATAATTTTCATTATTTAATTAAATCGTATGAAATGTCAGTGTGAGAGGGGGTGAATTAACCCAATTAGGTCAATCAGATTAATAGGTGAAAATGAGGCATTTAATTAAATAATTAGGCTTATTTAATTAAACAAGAAAAAAGAGGATGGGTTTGAGGACAAAATGATGTTAGTAAGCCAATGTGATCCATTGAGACATTTTTAGGTGTCTACAAGAAGCATAGAAACAATAGAAAGCACACCAAGCATCCTTAGCAGCCCAGAAAGTAGCCCTTGTGGCCCAACAACAACAACAAGCCTTACTAGCCTAGCAGTATGCCCAATAATAACAACAACAACAAGGCTTCTACTATAACCCTCAATATAAAATCGTCAATATGAACACATTAGGAACATATACACCTCCACCACCATCACCTTCACAATATCATATGCCACCATACTCATCATACAATACCTCATCATATCAAAATCCCATATATAATCCATCTATCATCCCACAATACACAACATATGTTCCTCCACCAAACCCACAAGATGATGCAACCTCACAACTTAAGGTGTTAGCACAAGAAATGTAGGATATCCAGATGGGAAAGAAAATGAAGACCCATGCACAAAAAAAATTATGTCCTTATCCATTTGATAGAAACATTTCCATGGTATCTTTCCCTCCTAGCTTTAAGGTCCCAAAATTTTATAAATACAAAGGGATGGGAAATCCTATGGACTACATCAAGGAATTCAATGTCATGTACATGGAGGTACCATACAATGACTCTTACTTAATGTGCCTCTTCCCACAAAGTTTAATAGGTCCTACCATGGATTTCTTCTCACAATTGCCTCCAGGAATCAAAACATTCCAAAAAATTATCAATAAATTCACCGACCACTTCTCTTTCAACCTAGACATGGATGTGAGATTAGAGGAGTTATATACACTCAAGAAAAATAAAGGAGAATAATTCACCAATTTCTTGCAAAGGTGGAGGCAAAGAGCTAGTAAAAGCAAGTGTCCCCTTCCTGATGAACAACAAGTGGGGATTATCATAGTGAATGTTGATCCAGATCTATCATTTCACTTGAAGATACAATGTATCACCACTTAAGACAAGCCTATCTCTAGGGCCCTCAAAAACAAGAGAGCCTTAATCTCACAAGGAAATACACAAGTGTATAAGGAAAACTTCCCATCCACTAGTTTTAATGAAAATCCCCGCTCTTGGGCTAAGAACAACAATGTTACTAGTGATGGTGTTGTTGATGCAAAGGTGGTCTTAACTACTCCTAGGAAAGCAAACACCCAATCCATAAATACTCAACATCTACCCCCAAAGAGAAAACAGTGCTCCTAAATGAAAATTCACTCCTTTAGGGGAACCTATGGAGGATGTGTTGAAGCAGTTGATGCAGTCTAACCTTATCACACTCCCAAATTTCTTGAACTATCAAGAGCCACAAGTCAAACCTCTTAACTATAGAGATGATCATTTTTATGAATCTCATGGATACAAAGGTCATAACACAATTCTTTTTTAGACTCAAACATCTTATTGAATAGGGAAACATTTATGTTGATCGAAATTTGGGAATGAAAATATAAAAATTTACACAAACCCTGTACTAGATCATACAAAAGCAAAAGATTCAAGGAATAAACCTTAAAAAATGTAAACCATACACGTGATACCATGGTAGGACATATTTATTCATCACAACATGAGGAATTAGACACACATAAAGATATTATTTTAAAACAAAGTCCAAACCCATCAACAGTGTTTAGAAATATTTTATACTGTAATGACATCAAGTGGGTATAAAATTTTGATATCTCTACCACATATGACTCAATTATTGGGAATGTTGAAGAAGTTCCAAATGAGCCAGAAATATCCCTTGTTACACTCGTACCCACAAACTATTGTGAAGATTCTTAAATATTGATGCTATATCATCCACCCAAGGATCATGTCAAGAGGAAGCTCTTGGGGATAATTAAATCTACTCTGAATCAAGTAAAGATAAAGAATCCCTATCCCCAAAGTTTCACCAATAGTTGAGGAACCTCTTCCGAACCATTTTAAAATCCAAAGATGCCCCTAATATCACTCCTAAGATGTTTATTTTTGATGGACACATAGACGTTCTTCATCCAAAACAAGAGTCTCCCACTCTTGATATTTCTACACAAGAGCAAGAAATAGTCGAGATTCTTGATTCCTACAGTGACCATGCATCATCGACATCTTTTGAGTCAGCATCAACATCTTTTGAAGCAATATCAATATATAACAATGTCATACAATCTGAGCAAATAGTTTATATTTTGAAACAATAGGAACCCATAGCAGTATCATGTGTTCATTATAAGTCATATTCAGTGGCTATGGATTAGAGGATACATTATCAATGCAAAGGATTAGGTATTGATAATACCTTCATAACATTGGGGGAAATCTTGTCTAAAAATATATATATATGGGGCAAGAAGAATCCTTATGGTAAAATATTGTTAACCCTACAACTATTATATCATGAGTTTGCATTCACCCATCATCTCATACACAAATTGGGACCAATATAAAATGAATAATTCTTATCAAAGAAATTAGAAGATCATCAAAGAAAATGAAGTAGTAACGCAAAGGGGACAAAGCACATACAAATGGATACCAAAGGAAAATTAAAAAAATCATCCTTCTAAAACTCCATTAGTCAAAGAAACTATGGGGAAAAATCAAAAAGGGGAGTGTACCCATCAAAATAGTCCTCAAATACAAAACAATCTTCTCAAGCAAGGAACAAAGTATATCCAGTGGTTGGTCCTAATTCCATGAAAACCTATGTTCCCACCCATCATTTCTCATCTTCCCAAGTTGGGAGGGTCAAAGGTTCCAAACCATCAACCAATCCATTTCATATTCCTTCATGCATGACATCATACACTCTATTCACAATATCCAATTCTTGCATTAACCATGTGTTGACAGCTACCTTTCATCATAAGGACTTTGAAGGCACTTCATCATGATGTGCACACATAGACAAGGTTAATTATAGTACCAGCAAAGGAAAATAAGAGTTCTTCAAGGTTGCATTCAAGTGCTCATATCTTAGCAAAGCAACTTCTTCAAGCAGGGTATCATTGGCATGTTATGATAGTGGCCTCTACATCAATTCCACCAAGTGGTTCAACATGAGGGTAAAACTTCCAAAAAAAATTTTAAAAAAAAAAGTAAAAATAAAAATCATCCTCCAATCTAAGCCACTACGATGGCACTTTGGGAAAGTACTATGATGAAAACCTGGAAAACAAGCATCATGAGTAGAATCGAGTGTCTATATGATCCTTCTCAGATAGAAGCATCTCATCTTTTCATGATAAATCCAATGTTCCCTCCATCCATCCAATATAGATTCATCTAGATATTCCACTTTATCTTGATCTTGACAAAGATTCAGCATATAATTCAACTCTACTCATGGAAAATTTTTGACAGGTTCTTTACCATTTTATCTTGTGAAGTCCTATAGCCCATATTGAACATGATAAAATTATATCAAAATCTTCACATATACATTACCTATCTTGGTTATCTATTGCAGTATGAGGAATTTCTAGACACTGGGGGCAGGTTATTGCACTCTTGTTTTCAAATAACTCTTGATCCATGTCTTATGTCTCATAATGTGACATCGACATCAAGATCTAGGTAATTTTCACCTCTTAAATCACATCAAAAATCCAAAAAACATTCATAAAACCTCACCAAAATACAAAAACACTTGCAAAATCCAAAACACATCAAAATCCCTAAACATGTCAAAACATCAAAAATCCAAAAATAATACCATGTTGAACTATGAATCTCTAAGTTTGAACGTAGTAAATGCTATCATTGATGTGCCCCCAAGACACCCTAGGTCAATCCTTTAGGATTCTATCATAATAAACAAACAATCCATCAACTATTCTTTTTATCATTGTCAATAAGTCAAGTCAGTCAAACTATGAGGTTTTTGTGTGTATAACATAGGCAAGGCTAATCTTTGATCAACCCCCGAGGCCCCTAAGATAGTCTTTTAGGTTTGATTCTTGGTCGAAGTTCAAAAAATCCCTAAACATTCAAATATCAGAAAAGCCTTAAATATTTGCAAAAACTCATAAAACACAAAAACATTTAGAAAACTCAAAAAACCCCTAAACATTCAAAAAACTCAACAAAACCTGTAAAATTTGAAATGGAAAATCAAAAAATGTTGGAAAACCCTAAACAACCTCAAATAATCCAAAACATTCATATATAGACTCTCAAAAAGACTAAAAAATAGCCCTCCCCTGCAAAACATTTTCAAAAACATCAAAAACATTAGGCCATTCTATAAAATTCAGTAAAACCATTCATCCCATTTTGTTTTCACCCACAATAACCTTCATCCATAATAAATAAATCAATTATCATCTCTAACCTTTGTAAAAAATAGAAAGAAAGTGTCGCAAGTCAGAAAGTGAGTAGAACCTAAGTGTCAAAATCTAAAGTCTAGGATCATAAATTTATCTTAGAAGTTTGTATCAATGTACTTATCACACACCCCAACCTTAATCAAAAACATTTGATCATAGGTAAACGAGTTAGTAGAGATTGAAATGATGAAAGACATATCAATTTATAGAAATTTGATCATTCAAGTGACAGGTTAGGATCGAAAGATCGATAAATAGTCGAGAAGATTAGACATGCATTATGATAACTATTAGTAGTGACATGAGTGATACCAATTAGAAATAGAAATAAAGATTAAATAAATGATTTAATCTTCGAGTTTGGTATTTGAAAACAAAAGAATAGTCTTTGCATGGAAAAGATAAAGATAGGATTAAAGCAACACTTTGTTCGAACGCACGCACAAGATTTAATTAATTAAATAAAAATATTTAATTAATACACATGTACATGCAAACTAGTTAGAACTATATGACTAAATGATTTGACAAATAGATTACTCGTGAAAGCAACTCAGACATTAAATCAGGAGTTAACCGACCGATTTAAATATATCTTGAGTCGAGTTAGAGTGAATACTTAGATAACTTACACAACTATCTAAATATAGAGGAATGCGTTAAAATAGATTTTTACAAATTAAATGATTTATTTAATTTGATATTTGATATTTGAAGAATAATTAAATAAATAAAGAATTTATTTAATTATAGTTGACATATGGTAAAGGGTAAATTAAATAATAATTTATTTAATTTGACAAGGATAAAGTTAATTAGTAACATAATTAAATAAAAAGCATTTATTTAATTAATCAAATAGAATAAAGAAAATGAGAATTAATTAAATAATTAAGATTATTTAATTAATAGATGAATTAAAGTTAAGGTAAATTAATTAAATAAATAGATTTATTTAATTAATAAAGAAATGAAGAACTTTAGAGAATAATTAAATAATTGACATTATTTAATCATGACCATGGAAATACAAATTATGAAGAAATTGAAGTCACGGGCTTAGACCAGATTTTGGTGTCTACATTTTCCCCTCTTTGATACAATGTCATTTTGGCGTTGTGTCAAAGAAAATCAATAAAAAATATGCCCTAGTCATGCCCCAGTGTAAAACAAGTGAAGGTATGCCCCCTCAAGAAAATTGACAAATTTTAAAAAAAAATTAAAAAATTTGGAAATAGTCTTGATTAGTTAATTTGATAGTCATAAATGTAGTGGAGTTGATGGATTTTAATTTGGAAGTGTTAGGGACGTGTACAGGCTGATTGAAGTTGGAAGTTTACGTGGCCAGTTAGAAGAAATGCCACCAAAACCCTAGGTATAAATAGAAAAAGGGGTGAAAACCAATTCATTTTTACCCATATAGCCTTGTAAATTGAGATTTGTTCTGAATTTTCTATGAAGATGTCTCCAGTTCCACACACCCATCATCGAGCATATAGGATCCAGAAATTCAAGCAACCGGCCGACATGGACCCCCCAATATGCAGTCGGTCTTTGACTTTTGCATTTTTTATTTTCACATTTTTTTATGCATTTAATTTCAATTTTTGTCATGCATCATTTTAGGAAATAACTACATATGCACACGCAAATGAAGCATGTGTATGCGGAATTATGCATTTGCACTTTACATCATAGCTTTAGCATAGGTTTTGTAATTTCAATGCATTTGAATTTTATTGTGATGCATATGGAAAATAGCAATGCATTTGTATTTAGCAAAGACACATTTGTTTTATTTGCAATGCATTGTTATATTTTCGTATTGTGCATGTTTGTACAGAGTCGCATGTGAATGTTGTATGCAATTGTCATTTTTGCATGCAATTGTAATATGGAATGACGCATTTGATATTCTATGATGTGTCTGCGAATTGAAATAACGCAATTGTTTATTTGAAATGCATTTGCAAAATAATGATGCATTTGACTTGGATGCTATTTTTTCATTTTGAAGTAGGGTAGGTTATTGATTTTGACATGAGGCATGTATAATTCCATTGCAAGTTTTTTTGGACCCTATTTATATGTGAGAACTGAGACCATTGAATTTTTTCTTTTGTGATAGTTTGTAGAGCATAGAGAGATGGTTTCTATGGAATTTGGCTCTCTTCCATGTGACAGACATGCCCATTATTCAGGAAAATTGGGGGCTACTGATAGTGTTATGTGAGTGGTGGCACTCAGAGACATCTTCATTTCACCTACCTACTGGAGAGGTGACAGTCACTTTAGAGGATGTATATAGGATCCTTAGAATACCTGTTAGGGGTACTAGAGTTATGTATGATACTCAAAGGGGATTCTCTGAGATATGCAGATATTATCCCCACAAGGATATTAGATAGTCAGGTATCAACCACTATGAGATTAGGTGGCATGTTCTAGCATAGAGATATAGGCAATTAGACTGTCTTTTGTGTACTCTGATTGGTGGTATAGTCCTCCCTGATCGTACCTCATGGATTTCCTATGGGATGGGGAGAGATGTTGGTAGGTATGTTAGAACATCAAGAGGTTTATGCTTGGGGCCCTTGTCTCCTAGCTATGTTGTATTTTCATTTGCATGATATAGCCTATTGAGAGGCACATTCTATGAGCTATGATACCATGCTCCTGATGGTATGGGCATGGGAACACATAGCTATTTTTTCATCTACCAGTTATAGTTTGATGTGTAGCATGGAGCACCCTATGCCTTCCATTATGTGGGGGCTAATACTCAACACCATGTTGGAGATACTGGATTCTTCAGACATTCTATTGATACCATGGTACAGTTCACATGGAGACCATACTTGGGTTGTCCAGAGTGTTTAGACGAGGATGATAATTTGACATATTTCCATCAGACATAGTATTTGATTGGGTGAACTATTTCATGTGTGCATATTATAGAGAGACATTTTCCAAATCATGTTTTGCGTCAATTTAGAGAGGTTTAGGATGAGCCTAGAGGATGAGCAGAGTTTGTGAGATCATCTCAAGAGATCACACTATGGGGTGTTGAGATACCAATGGCTATTGTCGAGGTAGATATTGATGCATTGCAATCAGTGCAGTGGGGGTGGAGAGATGGTTTGGTAGATCTAGGTACCACCAAGGCATATGATCGGTGGTGGGTCATTCACACGTCAATTCCCCTTATAGACCCAGACCAAGATGCATCAATAGAGCAGAGGGATAGGACTGCATGGTAGGAATGGCAGAGGCAGAGGTCAGAGAGGTGACAGTAGTTCTAGTGATGATGGAGATGGTCATGGAGGTGGTCAACGAGGTGGTGGGAGAGGGAGGAGTGGATGGATGGGACAAGGTCCACCTTTGTTAGCCATCTAGAAGGTAGTCTAGGAGGGAGAGGATGTGCACATGCTAGATATTGGCAGAGGTGAGGAGGAGGCAAATGTTGAGATTGACAGAGATGCAGTTCATGTTGGAGTTGTTGGGGAGGAGCATGCCACAGAGGAGGCCATTCCAAAGGAGCATGCAGAGGAAAAGGTGGGGAGGGAGGACATCAAGGTAGATTCCCTTGGTCAGCTTGGTGTGTATCAAGAGGATGATCAGGAGCGTGAGGTCCGAGACAAGATTTTAGAGAAGTTGGAGGATGATGATGATGGTTTGGAGAGGGTTAGACAAGATGATGTAGTGGTTGTTGATCTGGATACTATGACACTTCGTACTCAGCTTGTATCATTGGAGGAGTAGATGAGGGTTTTGATGTCTGAGCGAGATGTACTATAGATGGAGAGAGACAGGGCTTACATGGATAGAGACCATGCTATAGCTCAAAGGTAGGAGACTGAGCAGCAGTTTTTTGAGATCAAAGCTATGTGCACTAGGCCAGCAGAGGCATTTTCCAGAGAGTTAGTTAGATCTATTGAGTGGGCTTCTAATTACAAATATTTGTATGAGGC